>OZ023313.1:52469219-52564056 GCA_964007375.1 Ophion obscuratus
GAGAGAGAGAGAGAGGAGAGAGAGAGAGAGAGAGTTCCGAGAAAGAGGCGTTCGAGTTATTGGGAGTGCAACGTGGCAGCAATGACGCGACAAATATGCGACCTTATATTTGTTCTCTCTTCGTATTCGATTACAATCCGATAACAGATCCATGGTGAACCTCGGCATCATACAGCTGTTTGTCACCCCAATAACTGTGTCACTGGACACAAATAAAGAAATCCTTGAGATTATTCGTATATCGTTTCCCGTTAATTATTCGTAAAGGGTATCATTGTCACGTCCGAGGAAATTCTCCAAACCTTTATTATTTTTCATTTATTTTATTCAGTCGATCCGCCTCGTGTTATAACCTCGCATTTCTTCAACACGTAAATATCGAACTCTTAGAAAGAAATACGAGGCACCACTCGAACGATACGAGAAGACTTTGCCTCTAGCCTAAATAAGTCCCAGCCCGATAAGTATTTAGCATGTTGCCGACAGGAAACGAGAACTCACCAGTGCTCGATCTCTTCGCGCACCCGATATAATCTACAACATAACACAGATCATGTGCATGCTTAGGTCTCAGATACCGAACTCCATATCCCATGCGCTTTGTCGCCGAAACACGGGGACAAAGGGTCTCCTACCTTCCACGCGTGCAAATTTCTATGTAAGGAATGATCCGAGATCAATTCTGCGAATCACGAATATCGCCACCAATCACGCTAAACCGTAAAGTTTCTTCTCTCACGATTTATCCCCTCCTAATTTTCATATCAAGAAAGACTTCCTTCCCGAAGTCAGTCTTCCAACAGTTTCCACCGCGTTCAGATCAAGTCTTCCAACAGTTTCCACCGCGTTCAGATCAAGTCTTCAAACAGTTTCCACCGCGTCAGATCAAGTCTTCCAACAGTTACCATCGCGTTCAGATCTCAGTCTCGCAAAATCTTCCATCAAATCAACTTCACTTCTTAATCTTGTTCTGACAGAATTCGAAGTGTAGAACCGGTATCATAGAATTTCTAATATTATACATCTTCGGGTTTTGACCGAAGTGTCGTATAAAAGTTTAGTCGACTCTCGCGGCGTCGAGTCCGTAAAATAGTTCAAGTGCTGTTTACTACGCGTATATACATAAACACTCTCAGCGCCCCAAAAGGTCTGGTGCTGGTGACCGCTTTCCGAACGCTAAGCGTGGCGTCCGTCAACGAGACCCTTATCTGCGAGCGACAACCGATACTCTTGCGAGCGAGCGTACCTACACACTGATCCACTCACGAACACAGCGACCAATGTAGGCGACAAATCTCATTTTTATGTTAATCCGATTGTTCCCCCGGCTTCACCGTTATTTTCATTGTCAATTTTTCTGTTAAAGCAACTTTATTCATCCGATCACTTATTTGTAATAAACCTTTAGTTAAGTTTGTACAAATTCGTCAGATTATTTATAAATGCCAATGACTGCATGACTTCCTAATTTCTAACTCATTCCAAGCACTACCTCTTTTTACCCTCATCCCGTGCTATTGCGCTTGTCGTAGGCAAAAAAGGAGGGAATCTAACAATATATGCCCACGTCCCTTCCGGACGTGACATCATGCTGCATGATCAAAGGATGATAGAGGAGGGATTTGAAAAGAAACATAAAACGTCAATTATGTTTAAGATTGATTTATTGAGAAAAAATTCAATCGTAAGGTGCGAGTATCCAATCTTTAGCTTCTATACATTTTTCGTAGCGCAATTTATAGCGTTTGAGTGATACGAACATCCAACGGGGTACACAACTTTTGACTCGAAGGGCAGTCTATCAGTTCGGGATCAACGATGCATCCTCCATCAAGATTCTTCCATTCGTTTTTCATCGATCCCTTCACATAAATTGTTCGAGCATTTTGCAAAGTGCCGCAGATTATTTCAGATGCTGCTTGGGTTTGATGTTCTCGAACGTTATATGATGACGTCATCGAAAGTTCTGGAAGATGTCGTTAATATAGGGTTGGTAGTGAAGGATCGATAATGTAGAACACTACATGCAGTTACAAATTCTATAACTTAATCCTTTTTTCCCAGGATTGTCTTTCAAAGCTATCGGGAAATGTATGCCGTCATATTTCAACACTGTTTTGAAATAAGGATAAGAACTTGTGCGATCAGCATTTTTTTTCGCTGGATAGAGTGCTGCTGTCACAGCCCACAAGAAACAGAATTCATCTCTGTTCTTCACATTCACGACAGCCTTCTTTTTCTCTATTTTTCGAGGAAGATCAGCATACGTCGAGATACCACCACGCAGTGGTACGTAGTGGTTGATGTTGACCATCAAATTGACAATTTCACGCAGCGACCATCCTGAATCACGATCTTGAAACTCTTCAACATCGACCAGGAGACGATCTGTCACGTTCTCATCGAACCATCTCTTAATGTCCGTGGCTGCGAGAATTGCCTCATTCCGAGTGTTGAAATATTTCGTTTCTTCAATCACTTCACCGTTTTTCATTGTAGCAAACTTGCACACTAGCACAACGTTTGCCTTCAAATTTCCGTCCTTCATGAGTACGTTTGTGAGCCGCTTGACAGTGGTGACTTTGGCATCATACAGGAATGATCGCAGATCCTTGTGGATGAGATTCACCACTGCCCCTGTTCGTATGCGATTTTGAAATGCGGACTCCAGATGCACCCAACGAACGCGACAAATCTCATTTTTATGTTAATCCGATTGTTCCCCCGGCTTCACTGTTATTTCCATTGTCAATTTTTCTGTTAAAGCAACTTTATTTATCCGATCACTTATTTGTAATAAACCTTCAGTTAAGTTATTTGTAATAAACCTTTAGTTAAGTTTGTACAAATTCGTCAGATTATTTCTAAATGCTAATCACTGCATGACTTCCTAATTTCTAACTTATTCCAAGCACTACCCCTTTTTACCCTCATCCCGTGCTATTGCGCTTGTCGTAGGCAAAAAAGGAGGGAATCTAAAAATATATGCCCACGTCCCTTCAGGACGTGACATCATGCTGCATGATCAAAGCATGATAGAGGAGGGATTTGAAAAGAAACATAAAACGTCAATTATGTTTAAGATTGATTTATTGAGCAAAAATTCAATCGTAAGGTTCGAGTATCCAATCTTTAGCGTCTATACATTTTTCGTAGCGCTACTTATAGCGTTTGAGTGATACGAACATCCAACGGGGTATACAACTTTTGACTCGAAGGGCAGTCTATCAGTTCTGGATCAACGATGCATCCTCCATCAAGATTCTTCCATTCGTTTTTCATCGATCCCTTCACATAAATTGTTCGAGCATTTTGCAAAGTGCCGCAAATTATTTCAGATGCTGCTTGGGTTTGATGTTCTCGAACGTTATATGATGACGTCATCGAAAGTTCTGGAAGATGTCGTTAATATAGGGTTGGTAGTGAAGGATCGATAATGTAGAACACTACATGCAGTTACAAATTCTATAACTTAATCCTTTTTTCCCAGAATTGCGGCTATAATTTAGAGTCGCGCTTGTTAACACCTTCCTGGATATTTCATTGGAAATTTCGCAGTTTACGTTTTCGATGACCTGCGAACTGCGTAGTTTTTTGCTGTAATTCGATACTCAAAGAAAGCCGCGATTCGAATATTCTAGATTCATAATTCTGCGAATCGTTCATATCACATCTATGATAAAAGAATTTACCCATGCCGACAAAGGTATCAGGTTACTTATTGCGCAACCATTGCATTATAATTTTTGGAATTGTTTATGTCGACAAAGAAGTCACCCATTACACCAAAGAAAGACAAGGATGCAACGTAGAAAATGTCGACAAGGTTACTTATTGCGCAATAATTTGCACTGTAAATGCAGCCACTGCAGTAGTGCGAGGTCATTCTTACAACGGCATCGTCCAGAGTAACTCTTTGCGTGAGCTTTCGAATATTAAAAAAAATGGAGTCGGAAAAGTGTTTAAAATTAATAAGCATCATGGAAAATGCCTATAAACTATTGGAAAGTGCATCTACGGAAGAAGTGGAAAAATGGAAAAACTATCAGGCTCGAAATATCAGACTTCTGAATAAAATCTGGAAAACACCGGGTTTGTCGAGTGGTGAAAAAACGCGATTTCAAACAACGATTTCCCTACTCAAATCCCTGAGTGAAAAACTTCGAGCTCATCAACGAGCAGGGGGAAACATTGGGGCACGCGACAAAGTATCCGATCGCGTTCGTTGGGTGCATCTGGAGTCCGCATTTCAAAATCGCATACGAACAGGGGCAGTGGTGAATCTCATCCACAAGGATCTGCAATCATTCCTGTATGATGCCAAAGTCACCACTGTCAAGCGGCTCACAAACGTACTCTTGAAGGACGGAAATTTGAAGGCAAACGTTGTGCTAGTCTGCAAGTTTGCTACAATGAAAAACGGTGAAGTGATTGAAGAAACGAAATATTTCAACACTCGGAATGAGGCCATTCTCGCATCCACGGACATTAAGAGATGGTTCGATGAGAACGTGACAGATCGTCTCCTGGTCGATGTTGAAGAGTTTCAAGAACGTGATTCAGGATGGTCGCTGCGTGAAATTGTCAACTTGATGGTCAACATCAACCACTACGTACCACTGCGTGGTGGTATCTCGACGAATGCTGATCTTCCTCAGAAAATACAGAAAAAGAAGGCTGTCGTGAATGTGAAGAACAGAGATGAATTCTGTTTCTTGTGGGCTGTGACAGCAGCACTCTATCCAGCGAAAAAAATGCTGATCGCACAAGTTCTTATCCTTATTTCAAAACAGTGTTGAAATATGACGGCATACATTTCCCGATAGCTGTAAAATTTACATGCCGAAGACACAACGAAAATATTTTATTTTATTTATTTATTTATTTTTATTTTTATTTTTTTTATGAACATATAATTCGACACATAATTCCCTTTCGATAGCGGCATACAATTCGCCTTAGAGACAGGGGGAGACTGCTGTGAGACAGCTCCGACGAATCCCGAACATGATTCCATACATAGACATCCCTTTATAGATATATGATTCGGGGCGATTGATAAGCGAATTCCCCTCGACAGATTCGATATAATGTGATAAGGGTACTCAGCTTCTCTATGTTCTCTCGGGGCCGAGAACGTTCCCGCGTTGGCTCTTTCCTTGCTCCGGGATCCGACGTTCGTTGTGTCCAGGCAGCAGGATCGAAAATGATGGAAATTCTGGGCGGCCAGGCCAAATTTCCTTTTTCCGGACGAATTTGATTTTCGATCCTCTCGAGGCTCTGAGAAGGTTGTCGAAATCGGTATCCTGTGTTTATCGGCGAACGATCCCGAAGCGAAAGAGGCCGAGCTACGCTTCTCACTGAAGAGGAGGTATCGCAAACCCCCCCTCTCTCACGTGAGCCTCTCTCCTCGTCAAATTATACACCTTATTACGCACATTCGAGCGCGGGCGAGCGGGAATTCAAATTTTCGTTTCCAATCGGGTTACATAGCTTTGAAAGACATTTGCAAATTTGAGAAAATGAACAATTTGACGATTAATGTATACGGTGTAGATGGCCGAAAAAGTGAAATAGTGCCGTTGTACATGAGTAAAAATAAATCGGATAGGCCCACTATACACCTTCTCATGATTGAGGGAAATATCGGTATGGATGTAGATGGGGAAAACAATTTCCAATCAATCAACCACTTTGCTTGGATCCGCAATATATCACGTTTGCTAAGTACCCAAGTAACAAACTATAATCAACACACATGGTTCTGTGACAACTGTTTGAATCATTTCAAACTTCAAAATTCTTTCGAAAATCACAAACACGATTGCATGAGCATAAACAAAACGAAAATGATTTTACCGACCGAGGAAAATAAAATGTTGCATTTCAGAAATTATCGATACAAAGAGGATGTGCCATTTGTTGTGTACGCCGACCTCGAATGTCTTATTGAACCAACCGGCGATGAGTGTCAAAAGCACGTCCCACACAGTGCAGCGTATTATTTGCAATGTGCCTTCAACGATTCCCTCTCCACATTCGAATTGAAACGAGGACCCGATTGTATCGAGTGGCTCGTTAATGAACTATTTAAAATAGCTCAACTTGTTGATTCTTATTTGGCCAATATTGTACCGATGACACCACTCACTTCTCAAGAAAAACAACAATACTATAATGGTATAAAGTGTCATATCTGTGAACAACTTTTTACGGCAACCGATGTGAAACACCGCGACCATTGCCATTTCACAGGTAAATTTCGTGGTGCTGCGTATCAGAGGTGTAATTTGAATTATACAAAATCTCACAGTATTCCCGTAGTCTTTCATAATCTGTCCGGCTACGATTCACATTTTTTAATAAAAACATTGGCAACACAATTCCATGGTACGGTCAAACTTCTTCCCGTAAACGAGGAGAGATATATTTCATTCACCAAATACGTTGATGGTACAAATGTAAATTTACGTTTCATCGACTCGTTCAGGTTTATGGCAAGTAGTCTCGAAAAATTAGCATCGTACTTGAACAATAGTGATAAATCAATCACACGTAAATATTGTGATAGTGTGGAGGAATTCCAGTTGCTTACGAGGAAGGGTGTCTTCCCCTAGGAGTACGTTGATGATTGGGGAAAACTCAATGAAGAGCAGTTACCATCGAAAGAAGCATTCTATTCGAAATTAACTAATGAAGATATTTCAGAACAAGATTACGAGCATGCCAATAAAGTTTGGCGTACATTTCACATAACTTAATTAGGTGAATATTCAGATTTGTATTTAAAAACTGATGTCCTACAGAGGCAGATATATTTGAGAATTTGCGACGTAAGTGCTCGTCTACGTACATGCTGGATCCTTTGCATTATGTCACGGCACCGGGACTTGCTTTTGACGCGATGCTCAAATGTACCGGTGTAGAACTTAAGCTTTTTATCGATCCGGAAATGCTTCTATTTGTCGAGAAAGGTATTCGAGGTGGTGTATCGCAGTGCTCAAATCGACATGCTCAAGCAAACAATCGATACATGGGTGAGGATTATGATCCAAGCAAAGAGGAATCATACTTAATGTACTTTGATGTTAACAATTTGTACGGAGCAGCTATGAGCCAATACCTGCCGGTTAGCTCATTCGAATGGGAGCACGAGCCGATAGATGTCCGCACAGTTCCCGATGATTCTCTTACAGGGTATATCCTTGAAGTCGATTTGGAGTATCCTGAGGAACTTTTCGAATGACATAAAGACCTTCCCCTCTGCCCCGAGCACTATATACCGCCTGGCAGTAAAAATTCAAAATTGATGACGACACTTTCCCGAAATAAGTCCGTTAATCATTATATAAATCTAAAGCAATATTAGAATCTTGGAATGAAGCAGAAGAAAATTTATAGAGTCTTAAAGTTTAAACAAGCCCCATGGCTTAAAACATACATCGATCTGAACACCGAATTAAGGAAAAAATCAACGAATGAATTTGAAAAAAACTTTTTTAAACTAATGAATAATGTGGTATTTGGAAAAACGATGGAAAACGTGAGAAAACAGAAGTCGTGACAAAGTGGGAAGGTAGATACGGTGCGAAGGCTCTCATCGCAAAACCGAACTTCCATAGCTGCACCGTATTTGATAATGATATTGTGATAATTGAAATGAATCGTGTCAAAGTACACTTCAATAAACCGATATACCTTGGATTTTCTATTCTCGATCTCGCAAAAACATACATCTACGACTTCCACTATCATTATATAAAACCAACATCCATTATATAAAACCAACCATAAAAGCGATCATGCAAAACTAATGTACACGGACACCGACAGCCTTTTGTATCACTTCACTGTTCCCGATATATATGCGTATTTGAAACGTGATCTGCATAGATTTGATACTTCCGATTATCCAGCTGACAACATATATGGAATACCACTAGCGAATAAAAAAGTACTCGGCTTAATGAAAGATGAAATGAATGGTAAAATAATGGAGGAATTCATTGGATTATGAGAAAAATTGTACGCTTTTAAAACATTCGGTGAAAGTAGCGAAAAAGGCGAGCAAAAGGTATTAAAGGAGCTACTCTGAAAACCATCAAATTCGACGGTTATAAAGAATGTTTGCTGGAACATGAAGATTCAATTAAACATCAATAGTTAATTCAAAGCAAAAAACACGAAATCCATACGATAAGACAGAAAAAAATTGCATTAAGTTGGCCAGATGATAAGCGAATTATTTTACCTGGCACTACGGATACTGTACCATATGGGTATGAAAATAAAAAAAATTTGATATATTTTTATAGTCCTTTATTTGAAAAATCTTTACAAATCCTCTTCATTTATCCAACTGTTGTGTGAATTGGCGAAACCTAGCCATTTTACTGAGTTCGGGATAACTTGACGACGAGGGGGTGAGGGGTAGGGGTACGGGGTGTCGAGTTACAAAAGATAATAATATATAATTGGGGGATGTGGTAATAATGATGATAATAATAATAATAATAATAATAATTATTATTATTATTATTATTATTTTTTTTTTTTCTTTTTAATTAACAGACTTTATTGCTCCGGGCAACGCACTTCCTCAGTTTGCACTGGGAAACATTCACCTACCCCCGGGGGTTAGGCTCGGTCTTAATCTAGACCGGAACAATAACGCTGGACGGCACTCGAGGGTTCCGACATCACCTCGGCTGCCGCCCAGTCAAAAAGTCGCGCGAAAAATTCCATATATCGCTCTGCGATAGCCGCTCCCTCAAGCCAGAGGGTTAGCGGCTACCGCAGTCCACAATCGTGTTGCCTGAGTAAACGGAGGGACCCAAGGATGACCGCCTTCTGCATCCGACCCGCCAGCAACCGGACACCGGGTTTGCAAACCGGTATGCTAGCGAGGCCCGATACAAAAGACTCTTTCATCCCCCCTAGCGCGCCGATGATGAGGACAACGAGAGTTACCCTGAATCCTCGGTGCAGACGACGTAGCTCGGCCAGGAGAGGCTGATACTTGAGCCGTTTCTCCTCTTCCTTTCGCGACACGTTCACTTCGGCCGGAGCCGGGAACTCAATAACGTATATCGTCTTGTCGTCGAAATCGAAGAGGACAACATCAGGCTTAGTCGCTTGAAGCGGCCCGATGGTCGCGAATGAGAAGTTCCAATAAATCTTGCACCTCTCGCCCACGACAACGGACTCAATATCTCCTGGTAAATAAGGCGGCACGGGCTCCCGGTCTATCCCATAAGAGTGCCGTAGATGATAGTACAACACTCTTAGGGCCGCGTTATGGCGATAGATATAGCCGGAGACTGCATATACTGGGCAGGCCGACAGTAGATGCATTAGTGTCTCCGGCGATTATTTGCATGCACGACACAAAGTGGTCGGCAGAGGCTGACCCAAAACGCGACTGCGATAGACCAGGGTGTTGATGACTCCGTCTTGGCAGGCGCAGATAAACCCTTCGGTCTCGGACGTCAGCCCAGCTGACCGCAAGAAGGAAAAGGTCAGCTGGGTGGACAGCCCCTGTTCCTCGATGTGGTGAAAAAACACACCGTGCATGGGTCTGTCCACGTGCTGCCGAGTCAGGACAGTCTGCTCGGCAGCCCTGATTGCCCGCCGACGTCGGGACTTGGGCAACCGAGCGACGGAGTCTATTGGCAAGGCGCCACGCCGGCGCCGGCGGAACTCCAAGCCGAGGGTCTCTGCCGCACGATCTGCCGCCTTATAAAGGAAAGCACCCGCCCCATGAAGCTCATGCTGGTGCACAATCTCCAGGAGCGGGTCCGAGCTCGTTATTACATCGCTTGCTATTCCGAGGACCATGCGGTCATGAAGACACTCCAATCCCAGGAGCCCACGCCCGCCGCTCTGACGCAGCATATAGAGGCGCGGGGTGGAAGATTGAGGGTGCAGACTCCGCTGGATGTTCATTATTTTGCGTGTGCCGATGTCCAGCTGTTTAAGCTCGTCTCTGCGCCATTTGACGACGCCAAAGGAGTAGAGCAGGACCGGGACAGCAAGTATATTGGTGGCAGTGATCTTATGGTTCCCAGACAGATCTGATTTCCAGATCCGTCTGAGACGCCTACTATACTCGCTGCGGAGGGCCTCCTTGACACCCTCAGCGTCTTGTACAGTACGCTGATCGATGCCAAGGTACCGATAAGATCCTCCGGCGCACAGTGGGGCAGAATCCCAAAAAGCTGGCCAAAAGTCAAATTTTTGAGTTGTATATATTCGTCTATATATGTTCAGATCTTGTTTACTGATAGTCCTAGGACGAAATTCCGGACCGGGCAGGTTTATACCTGCTCTAGGGTCGCCTCGACATCAGTCGACATTCAGCCGCCGTTCGGTACGCATTAAACAAGCGTACGCGTCGAAAAATTCTTGCCTGTTTCGAAGTGCTGTGAAACGGACGAAACTGTCTCAATTTTAATTCTGCAAAATGGAAAAACTTTCTGAAGGTATGCAGAAAATATAATTATGCACAGTTATTGCTTATTTTATGTTTGAAACTTCTAAATTTTGCAACAAGTAAACATAAAAAATTATACATTTTTTTTCGAAAATCGATTTTCTAAAGTAGTTTTAAAAATGTCTTCGCGAGTCTCGACCTTGTTTCAACAAGAAACTGATAGTGTACAGTACTAAATATGATATACTAAAAAACTGGCTGCTCAGGAGTGCTCAACGAATAGTTAGACTAATTTTTAGGGAGAAATACGTGGCGCGACATTAACGGACGTGTGAATGTAATCCATTGATTATTACGTTATAGCGCGTTGGTATATTTTCTGTCTATTAACATAAATTAATATTTATTTATCAATTCCATTTGTAGTATGTTCATTTATTGATTAATATTCATAGATCATTTAAATTTTAATACAGTAATTTATTATTCTAAATGTACGCTTTACGAAAATCTCAACATTTTATAAAATATTCCTGCAAGAACTCTCAGTAGCTAGAACTGTGTTTCCCCATGTTTGTACGGCGTAACGGTTTTCGGCAGTAAAGGTGTATTAGTGTATACGTACATAGTGTATACGTAGTGTAGACGGCGATTCGGCAAGGACTGACGAGGGGCTCCTAGAACAGCCATGTATGAAAGAAAGGAGCCCGCCTGCTGTTCAGGCTTTATTATACCTGTTGTATACTGACACAGAGGTGATTCTTGTACAGACAGATTTCATGTAATTTCGGTTTTTTTTCGTGCAGAATGTATGTAAATATATTTGTTAATCATTTATATCATAAATATTCGTTTTCTTTATAAATATAAAATCATTTTTAGTAGTAATAAATTATTTTTGTACATTTCGAGTCAGAACACCGTATATAGTTTTGTTAAGTATAAAATGATTTCAAAATAATGTCATTCAATTTTGAACATGTTTATATTGGTATTTTACAGAGTCTTCCCAATCTTCAAATATGGAATTATCAAGAAGAGATGTTTTTTTCATGGTGAAAGACAGTTTAAAAAACGAACAGAAATTCGTTATTGGAGTTTTGAAAGATGCAATTTTCAAGAAAACAGAACATGTGATACAAGTAGACGAGGATGAAAAGTCATTAGGACTGTTATTTGCAAATTTTCGATCCAGATGGAAAGCAGCAAATAGAGGCCAAGAAAAGTTTCTAAAAAATAATGAAAAATGGTTGAATGGCACCGTATGTTTTTCAACATTATCCGATACTGAATGCACAACATCAACATCTGAGAAGATTGTGAAGAATGATGAAAAAGGAACATCTGGACGACCTTCGAAATCCTTTGCTTCATCCAGCGATAGATCTAAGAGGCGAAAGACTGAAGAAATACGTTCTACTTTATCTACAGAAGAATTGACGTCTGCTGCTCAAATGAGTTTAAGGACTTCTGGTCAAGTGGATGCTGCTCAAGTTCTTAAAGATGTCACATTAACCAGCCCAACAAGAGCCTCAAAATATATAGCTGCTGTTCGGTCAAAAAATGAGACACCTTTAACCCCAGACGAAGCACTTTCTTTGATGATCGAGAAAGGAGAATCAAAGCGCTCTTATCAGCTATCAAGAAATGCAGCTAGAGCACGTAAATGCAAATTATACCCATCATACCATGAAGTAGAAAAAGCAAAAAATCGTAGTTATCCATCAGTTGTGTACATGAATATTACTGAGTCGTGCGCACAAATTAAACTACAGGCTTTACTTGATCATACCACATACAGAATTATACAACTTCAGGCTGATGTCATCGATACTCTAAATTCCGAAATTCTGCAAAAATTAGTACTTCACTGTAAATGGGGATGTGATGGAAGCAGCGGTCAAAGTGTTTATAAGCAAAAATTTGATGAGGCTGGAAAATCTGATGAAAGCATTTTTTATACTTCTCTGGTACCTTTGCAATTAATCTACAACAATCACGAGACGGATGAAGGAACTATTGTGTGGAAAAATCCTAGACCTTCATCTCCTCGATTCTGCAGACCAATACGATTGGAGTTTGTACATGAAGATGTACAATCAACATTGAAAGAAGTTACCGACATTGAACAGCAGAGTGCGGGTCTTGCACCATACACTACTGAACAAAATGAAAAATCAATTTCAGTAACCTATTGTATGTCGTTTACGATGATAGACGGCAAAGTCTGTAACGCTGTAACCGGTACCACTTCTGCACAACGCTGCTTCCTGTGCAAAGCCACCTCTAAAGATTTTAATATCATCGACAAAATTATAAAAATGGACATTACTACAGATAATTTAAGATTTGGCATATCTACATTACATGCGTGGATTCGTTTTTTCGAGTGCTGTTTGCATTTGTCGTATAAGCTCACAACTCAAAAGTGGCAAGCTCGTGAAGAGGAAGTGAAAAAGATTGTGAAGTACGCAAGGAAGACATACAGACTCAATTTAAGACAACACTGGGGCTTATCGTTGATCGACCAAAGCCAGGATATGGCAGCTCAAACGATGGAAATACCGCCCGCCGCTTTTTCGAAAATGCTAATATATCTGCTGAAATAACAGGAGTTGATGAAAATTTAATTCACCGATTTCATGTTATTTTGCAGGCAATTTCGAGCGGGTATGATATAGACGAAGAAAAATTCAAAGACTATTGTGTAAATACTGCCCGTTTATTCGTTGCTTTATATCCATGGTATTACATGCCAACTTCCGTGCACAAAGTGTTGATGCACGGAGCAGAAATTGTAAAATATGCCCTTTTACCGATCGGACAACTTTCTGAAGAGGCCCAAGAGTCACGCAATAAGGACATAAAGAACTACAGGTTACATCATTCAAGAAAATGCTCTCGAGAATCGAATATGAGAGACATTTTCTATAGGCTCTTAGTATCATCAGATCCATTTCTCTCAAGCATCAGGAAATTGCCCCAGAGACCGGCGAAATCTTTACATAAAGAAGCTATAGAAATGTTAAAACAACCTGAAGTCACCAGACAAGAGATAAGGAACGATTCCGATTTGGATACAAGTGGGTCAACATCAGAATCCGAATCGAATGATTCCAACATTGAAGATGACATACAAGATTTTTGTTACTAGAAGTAAATAACAGATATTTGATTTATTGCAAATTTTGTACTCAAGAAATTGTTCAAAAATAAAAGCATGGCTCAAGAGATTTTCTACTCATTTAAACCTAAAAATATTATGAAACATTTTCTATTAAAAAATATTTAAAAATTGAAAATTTTTGTGGAATCGTCTATATATCGCGTCTGCTATTTTGAAAATTGACATTCCTATAACAAATTCGTAATCAGCGATCCCAAAAACCCTTAAGAAATATGATTGGGTATTTTTTACTGAATTATTTGACTAATTGGTTGAATTATGTCCGCCATTTTGGGTCCGCCATTTTGAAAATCGTAATTCTGATAACAGATTCGTATTCAGCGACCCCGAAAACCACCGAGAAGAGAATTGGAGATCATTTTGGACACTTTCCGAATTTTGGCCAGCTTTTTGGGATTCTGCCCCACTGTGCGCCCGCGTGTACGTCGCTACGATGTTCAAGAGGAGCTTAAGCCCCCCCTCCCCAGGAGCGTATAGCTTGAGGTCATCCATATAAAATAAATGGGTGATCCCTCGCCCACGCTCCCCGGGGGGCCCCGCTTCGTACCCGCGTGCAGCCCGCAAGGCGATTGACAAGGGTAATAGTGAGATGCAAAACAGGAGGGGCCTGAGAGAATCTCCCTGGATAATCCCCCTCCTATACCCCACCACTCCGGTCGACACGTTGCCTTCACTAGTCTTAACTGTGAAGCGTGTCTTCCAGAGCGGCATGAGTTGCTTATTATTATTATTATTTTTTTTTTAAATTGATAGACTTTATTGTCCGGGCAACCCACTTCCTCAGTTTGCACTGGGAAACATTCACCTACCCCCGGGGGTTAGGCTCGGTCTTAATCTAGACCGGAACAATAACGCTGGACGGCACTCGAGGGTTCCGACATCAACTCGGCTGCCGCCCAGTCAAAAAGTCGCGCGAAAAATCCCATATATCGCTCTGCGATAGCCGCTCCCTCAAGCCAGAGGGTTAGCGGCTACCGCAGTCCACAATCGTGTTGCCTGAGTAAACGGAGGGACCCAAGTATGACCGCCTTCTGCATCTGACCCGCCAGCAACCGGACACCGGGTTTGCAAACCGGTATGCTAGCGAGGCCCGATACAAAAGACTCTTTCATCCCCCCTAGCGCGCCGATGATGAGGACAACGAGAGTTACCCTGAATCCTCGGTGCAAACGACGTAGCTCGGCCAGGAGAGGCTGATACTTGAGCCGTTTCTCCTCTTCCTTTCGCGACACGTTCACTTCGGCCGGAGCCGAGAACTCAATGACGTATATCGTCTTGTCGTCGAAATCGAAGAGGACAACATCAGGCTTAGTCGCTTGAAGCGGCCCGATGGTCGCGAATGAGAAGTTCCAATAAATCTTGCACCTCTCGCCCACGACAACGGACTCAATATCTCCTGGTAAATAAGGCGGCACGGGCTCCCGGTCTATCCCATAAGAGTGCCGTAGATGATAGTACAACACTCTTAGGGCCGCGTTATGGTGATAGATATATCCGGAGACTGCATATACTGGGCAGGCCGACAGCAGATGCATTAGTGTCTCCGGCGATTGTTTGCATGCACGACACAAAGTGGTCGGCAGAGGCTGACCCAAAACGCGACTGCGATAGACCAGGGTGTTGATGACTCCGTCTTGGCAGGCGCAGATAAACCCTTCGGTCTCGGACATCAGTCCAGCTGACCGCAAGAAGGAAAAGGTCAGCTGGGTGGACAGCCCCTGTTCCTCGATGTGGTGAAAAATCACACCGTGCATGGGTCTGTCCACGTGCTGCCGAGTCAGGACAGTCTGCTCGGCAGCCCTGATTGCCCGCCGACGTCGGGACTTGGGCAACCGAGCGATGGAGTCTATTGGCAAGGCGCCACGCCTTATTATTATTATTATTATTATTATTATTATTATTATTATTGGCGTAGGGAAGCTGGCGTGCCCATCGCCCGGGGGAGCGCAACTCCCCCGCAATAGCCACCGACGTGCCAGGCCAACCACCTGGCACGCCGAAAACTAGGTTCGAACACCGCCTAGTCAAGCCCCCCACAACCGGTCCCTCTCGGATGCGGACCAAGGATCAGTTGGGAGGGGCACGCGGATAGGATCCACGGTAACGACCACGGCTCGAAATCGGCGCCTCGAGTGGACGGAGGAACTCAAGGAAGACCTCATCCGCTGCTGGAGGGATAGCGTACCGTCGCGGCGGGGCTACATGGCGAGGTTGCAGGCCCTGTGGAACCAAGAGCACCCAGAGCTTGCACACCTCTCGCAACAACATCTGCGAGACCAGGCTGCCCGCTTGCGACGACAAGGATACGATCTCTTGTTACTACCACCAGAGCTGTCCGGCAGGCGCTCTTCCGCGCATTCCGCACGGAGCTCTGCCGGACGGCCTCAAGATCGAACCCCCCGGCAGTCGGAACCCCCTCGTTGGCGCGTCGATTTGACAGAGGACTGGGGAACAAGGAGGGAGAGAATCACTGGGAAATTTTCTCTTCAGCCTGGCTGCCTAGAAGCGGCAAATGAGTCCCTCGCGGCAGCAATCCCCGAGACCGCTGATCTCCTCAGCTTGAACTGGGCTGTGTATCGCGCTGCTGTTGAGTCGAAGCCTCAGACACGCAATGATAAGGCGGCCTTCGTGGCTAAGACTCGGCGGCGCGTTGCACAGCTCCAGGATAAGATCAATGAAGCGCGGAGGCAGGCATCCCGTGCTCAGTGTGTGTTAGACTTCATTACGGCGGGGAGGGCGTTTACCCCTAAAATCCGAAAAATCAGCTCGGAACTGAAATGCCGTCACCACACATTGAACAAAGCTATCCTTCTTATTGTGAAGGAACGCTACGTGGAAAAGGTGCGGAACCTGGGGGTTGCGAAGCAATCCCTAGAGAGGCGGCTGGGTCGGGCGTTAGACAACGCCCTCTTCCGTTCTGACCCAGGCCGCTGGTTCCAACCACCTACGCCTGCCCCCGACATAGCGCCAACAGCTGTTCAGGTGGAGCGGTTTTGGGGAAAGCTGTATAGCGAGGCGGGTCATTTTGATGAAAGCACTCCAGCTCTGGGACGGTTCGACACGTACTGCCGGCAACAGCCGAGTCAGCGTGGCGACTGTTTTCCAGTCACGCGGGGTGAGGTGGAGAAGGCGGTGAGTAGCATGAGGAACCACGCCGCTCCCGGGCCGGATGGGATTAACATCTTCTGGTGGAAGAAATTCACGTGCACCCATACCCATCTGGCCCGCATCTTCTCGTCGTTCATCGATGGGACGGTGCCAATCCCTACGTGGCTGACAGAGGGAAGGACGGTGTTAATCCCCAAAAAGGGGGATCTGTCTCATCCGGAGAACTACTGCCCGATAACGTGTCTAAATGCACTCTGTAAGATCTTCACAAAGATTCTTTATGAGCGTGTTCTGGGCGAGATCGAGCCTGCATGGCGGGAGATACACGAACAAAGGGGATCCAAGAGGGGGCTGGGAGGTTGTAAGGAGAACCTGCTGGTGGACCGCTGCATCACGCAAGACGCGGTCCAGCACAAGCGTAACCTCTCAGTCGCTTGGATAGACTACCGTAAGGCGTTCGACACTGTCAGTCACAAACTGATTATACACCTACTCGAGCGCCTTTCGGTGAGTCCTTACATAGTGGGATGCATTAAGCAACTCATGCCGCTCTGGAAGACACGCTTCACGGTTAAGACTAGTGAAGGGAACGTGTCGACCGGAGTGGTGGGGTATAGGAGGGGGATTATCCACGGAGATTCTCTCAGCCCCCTCCTGTTTTGCATCTCACTATTACTCTTGTCAATCGCCTTGCGGGCTGCACGCGGGTACGAAGCGGGGCCCCCCGGGGAGTGAGGGCGAGGGATCCCCCCCTTTATTTTATATGGATGACCTCAAGCTATACGCTCCTGGGGAGGGGGGGCTTAAGCTCCTCTTGAACATCGTAGCGACGTACACGCGGGCGGCGGGAATGGACTTCGGATTGGACAAGTGCGCTGTTCTTCATCTCAGGAGAGGGAGAGCAGAGGGTGCCGCGGCTGATGTTCGGCTGGTGGACGGGAGCGTCTTCAAACACCTGGACGCCGGAGGGTCTTATCGGTACCTTGGCATCGATCAGCGTTCTGTACAAGACGCTGAGGGTGTCAAGGAGGCCCTCCGCAGCGAGTATAGGCGGCGTCTCAGACGGATCTGGAAATCAGATCTGTCTGGGAAACATAAGATCACTGCCACCAATATGCTCGCTGTCCCGGTCCTGCTCTACTCCTTTGGCGTCGTCAAATGGCGCAGAGACGAGCTTAAACAGCTGGAAATCGGCACACGCAAAATAATGAACATCCAGCGGAGTCTGCACCCTCGATTTTCCACCCCGCGCCTATATATGCTGCGTCAGAGCGGCGGGCGTGGGCTCCTGGGATTGGAGTGTCTTCATGACCGCATGGTCCTCGGAATAGCAAGCGATGTAATAACGAGCTCGGACCCGCTCCTGGAGATTGTGCACCAGCATGAGCTTCATGGGGCGGGTGCTTTCCTTTATAAGGCGGTAGATCGTGCGGCAGAGACCCTCGGCTTGGAGTTCCGCCGGCGCCGGCGTGGCGCCTTGCCAATAGACTCCGTCGCTCGGTTGCCCAAGTCCCGACGTCGGCGGGCAATCAGGGCTGCCGAGCAGACTGTCCTGACTCGGCAGCACGTGGACAGACCCATGCACGGTGTGTTTTTTCACCACATCGAGGAACAGGGGCTGTCCACCCAGCTGACCTTTTCCTTCTTGCGGTCAGCTGGACTGATGTCTGAGACCGAAGGGTTTATCTGCGCCTGCCAAGACGGAGTCATCAACACCCTGGTCTATCGCAGTCGCGTTTTGGGTCAGCCTCTGCCGACCACTTTGTGTCGTGCATGCAAACAATCGCCGGAGACACTAATGCATCTACTGTCGGCCTGCCCAGTATATGCAGGCTCCGGATATATCTATCGCCATAACGCGGCCCTAAGAGTGTTGTACTATCATCTACGGCACTCTTATGGGATAGACCGGGAGCCCGTGCCGCCTTATTTACCAGGAGATATTGAGTCCGTTGTCGTGGGCGAGAGGTGCAAGATTTATTGGAACTTCTCATTCGCGACCATCGGGCCACTTCAAGCGACTAAGCCTGATGTTGTCCTCTTCGATTTCGACGACAAGACGATATACGTTATTGAGTTCTCGGCTCCGGCCGAAGTGAACATGTCGCCAAAGGAAGAGGAGAAACGGCTCAAGTATCAGCCTCTCCTGGCCGAGCTACGTCGTTTGCACCGAGGATTCAGGGTAACTCTCGTTGTCCTCATCATCGGCGCGCTAGGGGGGATGAAAGAGTCTTTTGTATCGGGCCTCGCTAGCATACCGGTTTGCAAACCCAGTGTCCAGTTGCTGGCGGGTCAGATGCAGAAGGCGGTCATACTTGGGTCCCTCCGTTTACTCAGGCAACACGATTGTGGACTGCGGTAGCCGCTAACCCTCTGGCTTGAGGGAGCGGCTATCGCAGAGCGATATATGGGATTTTTCGCGCGACTTTTTGACTGGGCGGTAGCCGAGGTGATGTCGGAACCCTCGAGTGCCGTCCAGCGTTATTGTTCCGGTCTAGATTAAGACCGAGCCTAACCCCCGGGGGTAGGTGAATGTTTCCCAGTGCAAACTGAGGAAGTGCGTTGCCCGGAGCAATAAAGTCTATTAAATAATAATAATAATAATTATTATTATTATTATTATTTTTATAGACTTTATTGCTCCGGGCAACGCACTTCCTCAGTTTGCACTGGATACCTGGCGTAGGGAAGCTGGCGTGCCCATCGCCCGGGGGAGCGCAACTCCCCCGCAATAGCCACAATAAGGTCCTTACATAGTGGGATGCATTAAGCAACTCATGCCGCTCTGGAAGACACGCTTCACAGTTAAGACTAGTGAAGGCAACGTCTCGACCGGAGCGGTGGGGTATAGGAGGGGGATTATCCAGGGAGATTCTCTCAGCCCCCTCCTGTTTTGCATCTCACTATTACCCTTGTCAATCGCCTTGCGGGCTGCACGCGGGTACGAAGCGGGGCCCCCCGGGGAGCGTGGGCGAGGGATCACCCATTTATTTTATATGGATGACCTCAAGCTCTACGTTCCTGGGGCGGGGGGGCTTAAGCTCCTCTTGAACATCGTAGCGACATACACGCGGGCGGCGGGAATGGACTTCGGATTGGACAAGTGCGCTGTTCTTCATCTCAGGAGAGGGAGAGCAGAGGGTGTCGCGGCAAGGCAAGGAATTATTATTATTATTATTATTATTATTATTATTATTATTATCTCCTGTAACCCGACACTCCTCACCCCTCTCCCTTCCCCACTTGCCCAATCACTCCTCCCCCTCGCCCGTAATCACGAGAACCTTCTTGAGTATTCTCGATGACTCACCACTTTTTTATTTTCTCGCGCGTTCTCGGGGTCAAATGAGGTCAAACTGAGCCAGAACCCGCCTTGTATATCTACTGTAAAACCAACAGGTCGCCGTCGATCCACCAGCGTTAATGCTTAAAGAATATTCATCTGGTTTTATGAATTTTCTTGAATAAGGGGTGACGTGTAAGAGGTCCTCTTTTTTTTCCTTGGTCGTTCATCTCCATTTTTTCTTCCCACGTTCCTTACAGCTGATACATCTTTGAAAGTGGCCCTTCACCGAATTTATAGCATCCGTCTACCTACATTTGGAGTATCATTCCCACGCATGGCTTTCCAAATTTCTGGAAAACCTATAACGACAGCCCTCCTTGATGCGCCTGGATGTTTGTGAGCGGCGCTTTCATATAATTTATAACGTCCGGCCAACTGCATTAGGAATGCCGTAACTTTTCGTTCCCTAATATGGTTTTTCAAGTTCTCGTGAAACCGATATCGAAGACTCTTAGTCTTACCGACACGTAGACTCTTCCTCCCACCGTCTCGATTTTCCCTCGCTTCATCCCTATAAGTTACCTACGTTCTAAGCTAAGATTCTTCTTCCTAAGTTCTAAGAAGTAAGTCTCCGAATACTGTACGATGCTGAATCTCTGTCCGTCAGTTATTTGAATAAATTCGTCTCAAGTACCTCATTCCGTCTTAACCGAGTTATTCCGTCCTACAACCGAGTTCTGGACGAGTCAGTCACTCCTTTCTTCCAAAATTATAATAAAAGTGTCCATTCCGACATCACAATATATATATATATATATATATATATATATATATATATATATATATGTATATTAGGGTGTGCGGAAAAAATCGATATTTTTTTTTCGGTTGTATCCACCAAAAAATGGTGAATTAAGGCAGGATTCTACTTTGAAACTTTGAAAAAATTTTTTTTTTTTTTTACATTTTTCGAAAGTAAATATGCTCAAGAATGTTCGGTCAAAATTTTATAAAGTTCCAAGCAGTCTAACTATCCTTTTTCGCCTTTCGAACGCACCTACCTGAGCGCGCTATTGTGACCCGCCCGGCGCGCGGCCCGGACTCACCAAAACTTTAAACGCGTTTTTCTCGAAACGACATTTTCAAGTACCGTGGTCGTGATAACTCAAAAAGTACTGAACCGATCCTTATGAAATTTGGAACACATATTCTATATGTGTGTACCAACCGACCTAACTACAATCAACTTAAAATTTTGATTAGAACTATTTTTTTATTGCAAAAAAAGACCCAAAAAACGCATTTTTATTTCGTATTTTAGCCGCCATTTTGTTAATTTTGCACGTATATAAAATATTCTAGTTAGGTCGGTTCCTGAAGACATACTGAACATGAAACTATTTGATTTTTTTGTTTCAGACCATCCGTCGGGAAGATTTCACGACCACGGCAACGGTACCTGCTTTTCGAGGCGTTGGCTTTAAACATATTTTACGTGTACAAAAAATGAATAAAATACATTTAAAATTCTTTTTTTATGTACTTAAAGAGTGTATTTATTGAACAGTTTAAACCCCATATCGATATCTTTAATAGTATCCTCAGAAAAAATTCACGAAAATAGCGTTTTTTTCATGGTTTCAAAGTAGAATCCTGCCTTAAGGTAAAAAAAGAAGAATCCTCGAAGGAGAGCTCAAAAAAAATTATTTCGAACGGCACATTGCATTTGAATACTTTCCATAAGAATAACACAGGAAAATATTGGCACTTCTGAACGTCGTAGTAAAACTTTTCAGAAAAAAAATCTCACAAAAATGTCATTAAGATCTCCTGATAGAGAATTGAATTCCCTACAAAAAAAGTTCCTACGAACAATTAGTTTAGAACAACCGTTCAAGTGGTATCGCTGTCTGAAGATACATTTTTTATTTAGCGACGTGCGCGCCATGGCACACGCTGCCACCTCGCGGCAGCATGCGGTAGCTCGTAGTGCAAAATTACAAGCTTCACACTAAGGCCACGAACGGGAAACCGCTACATTTTTCCCTCATTTTAGCCTCAAATCAAGATCTGTCACTGCCACAAAATTTCATTCGTTATTGCGAAGTGAATCCTGTAGTAGGGGAGGCTGCCTCGAAAAAATTAGCTAGTCACTTGTGGTACTTTAACGAGAAAATTGTTGCTTTGTCGTTTTTTGACAATGCTGTGCCGATAAGTGTGAAGGCAAAAATGGTACGAGCTCTGCAATCTCGAGAAAAATCCAAAAAATCTTCCGAGTGAGTAATTGTTTAAAAAAATTATTGGGAAATGGTGCTGAAAAAAGACATAAGCGATTTCGTTACTCAAAAATCCATATTTCTTTTCCAGCAATTCAATTTACGTCATGATTTTTTGAGAGTAAATATTGAATTACGGCCGGAAAATGCCACTTATTTGAGTTGCTTAGATTTTTTTAAATCCAAAAGTCGTTAATAACGTAGCCGAACGTGGTGTCACTTTGATAGAAGCATAAAACGGTTCATTAACAAAAAAAGAAATCAGCTATAATATTTATTGGGCGTAGTGCAAAATCATCAACAGAAATACCCTAATTGCAACAAATAGACTCTTAAAAAAAGAACGATGATTATCAAGCACTATAATGTAAAAACAAATTATTTTATCTTATTAAACCGAATTAATTGAATAAAACTTTTCGAAACACGATCAATGATGGATGTAGTTTTTTTATATTTCTTGTTGTACTTGATTCTTTTTTGTATCAGATAAATATTTTGAGAACGATTCCATGCAAATTGTATGTTATAGGAGAACATTCTCTACAAAAAAACCCCAAAAAGTTTTTTCGTAAAGCGATTCGTAAATTCGATTTTTGCAGCCTTTCGAATTATTTTTTTTCTATCAATTCTATTTCAGACAGCGATTCCACTTGAACGGTTGTTCTGAGCTAATTTTTCGTGAAAACTTTCTTGTTGGAAATTCAATTCTCCATGAGAGTATGTTAATGACATCTGTGTGTGATTTTTTCCTGACGAGTTACACTACCACATTCAGAAATCCAACTATTTTCCAGAGTTATTCTTATGGAAAATATTCAAATGCAATGCGCCATTCATTCATCGAAGGGGATCTTAATGGTAGGAAGTACACCACATTCCATCAACAAACATTAGGTCCGTTATTGGAAGAAATACCTTTAGAAACAAGAAACAGAATGTGAACATCTACTGTGAATAAAGATAATTTCACATAAAAATAAAGTTCATGTCACTTTTTTATCTTAAATGACCTTGAACTACTTTGACTCCTACATGTTTTTTATGCAGTTTACGATGCTCTACAAGATAGTTGAAAAAAATGTACTGTCCCATTTAAAAAAGTGAAGGTGACTTTTACTGTGCGACAGCGCCTCCACTGAGATAAAAAACCGGTCGCATTTGATGACCCCTTTCGTACGGTACAACTTTTGTTTCAAACATTTTTTTGTGACGTCGATAATTACAGAGGCAACAGTTAGTGCCTCACGCTGTATGTATATATATATATATATATATATATATATATATATATATATATATATATATATATATATATATATATATATATATATATATATATATATATATATATATATATATATATATTGTGACCGCAAAATCGAGGGAGCTGGGGGAAAAGGACCGAGAGAGTCACAAAACTCCCCTCCTCCCGTCCCGACAATTTATATAGGGCGCCAGACGAAAATCGGCTTGTCGGGATGAGAAAAGGGAACGCAGTGTCCGGCCAAACTGCAGCCTCGTGGATAAGGTAGAGGGGATGGGTCAGGTGTCAATCACGCGCGGCAAGCGAAATTTATCGTCACTGAATTTATTTGACTGTTCGTCAACGTTTTCGCCTCCTTCGCAAGGAACACGGAACAAAAATCGGAAAACAAGAAATAAATACAGTACGCGCGAAATCTCGCGAGACAATTACTCTCGCGCGCACACACACCCACACACCAATTCCGACCGGGGCCTACGCACACACACAATAGACGTCGAGCTCGTTTGGCCTCTCCTCTCTTTCCCCTACCGGCCACACTAATATTACAAAACCGGACCCCCGCTAATCGGTTATCCGGCCGAGCGTTAAAATAAAGAACGAAATATCCCGGGAAAATTGCCCCGGTCGTTACTTACGTGGACGCCGACGCTCGGCAACCTCTCCCCCGCGACGAAGCCGGGAAAATCCTTACGCTAGGGAAAGGGGCACCCGGTAGATGCCGTTAAAATGGACGGGAGTCCGCACGGGTTCGAACCCGCACCCCGATGATAAGCGGGAGGCTTGTTCTCCGTGAAGACGTCCTGACTTGAGGGTAATCTCTTCCCCTTTCCCCGTGCTCAAGCCCCGCCGCAGGCCGAGGGATCACCGAGGACGACACGTCCTAATTCTCCACTCACACGTTCACCCACACTTCTTATGCCTAACGAAAAATTCGAGCCGAAGCTCGTCGCGATACGAAATTGAGCTTCCCGCGCGCAACCACGACGCAATTTCCCGACAATACGTGCTAGCTGCGTGAGACGGGTTTTAGACTTTACAAAAACGCGATAGAGGCCGTGGCCACGAACAAAAGACACCCGAGATCGAGGATCGACCACGCGGTCAGAGATCTACGCGGTTTATTGCTACGGGCAACGCTGAGCTCACCGTGAGAAAATAAATGGCCGCTTTACGCTAGTCGTCCTACGTCCTTCCGGCTCGGTACCTCGCGAGAAGCTGTCCGGCAAGCCGGCCGGCGTGCAAGACGCGTACCCCTGCCCCTCCGCGCTCCTCGTCTTTTTCTCTAGCTTCGCGCGAGAGGGCAGTCTCATGCCGATTGTTTCGGGAGTTCGCCTACGATTCTAGCGCGAATTTCGAATTTCGTAACTCCCGGAACGAAAGGATAAAATCCGCGCGCTAGCTCTCACGAATCTCGGGTCTTGGCGGGAACAATAACCGCAACCCTTTTTATCCTCCGTGTTACACGGGCTGAGAGAAACCTCGCAGGGGAGGGGGGGGACGAAAAGTCTGCGCGTGGATCCGGCCCCGATAAATTATTTTCTCCGGATAATGTGGGAGTCGCGAACGTTGGAATTTTCGCATGAACCTTGGCCGCTCCGATCGTTCAGCCGCTTAAGGGCTTCCTGCGTTTTCCCGATCTTCAGCCCAGGGTGAACGTTCTACTTCGCTGTCACCGCTGCCTCGGATGTTTTCTTTCTTGACGGCGCGTCCTTCCTCCCGCGGGAGAAACCTCGACATCGGGTTTACATTACATAATAAAAATAAAGAGAAATACAGACGGAATTAGTAAATAATATACAGCTATTCAGGACCCTACGGAATCGT
Source organism: Ophion obscuratus (assembly GCA_964007375.1). Classification (NCBI taxonomy): domain Eukaryota; kingdom Metazoa; phylum Arthropoda; class Insecta; order Hymenoptera; family Ichneumonidae; genus Ophion; species Ophion obscuratus. The sequence goes on from OZ023313.1 coordinate 52,494,603, forward strand.
GTCGTGGCGGCGATGGTGGCCCCGAGCCGGAGGACGCCCTCGCCGAGCGGCGGAGTGTTACCAAAAAAAACACGTTACAACACCCCCTCCCCAGACATCGGCCGCCCCGGCCGAGATCTCAGCCTTGCCCGGCTATTCCGTCAATCGCGCCACGCGGCGACGACCTCCATCACGCCCGATTCCGTAGTGCCCTCTCATGTCATCATTATGGTCAAATTAAATAAAAAAAATAGGGAAGTTCATATCGGCTACACACCCGATTCGCGTCGTCGAAGTTCACGGGAGTCTCATCCGCCATACCACGACCATACCCACGGGAACTCCATACCTCCAGGATGACGAAGGGAGAGGGAGAACCAAGGGTGTCACCAACCATTCTTTCCGGGTTTATCTATTTATTCGGGGCTCATACCTCATCGCTCCGTACAATTTTATAGGAAGAGGGGAGCGGGGGAACCCAATAGTGATAACAAAAAAAAGAAAAATACAAAAGGTGAAAAGAATTAAATGGAGACGGGAGACCTAATTTTTGCTCCCCTTTTTGTTTTCTGGGACCCGGGTCCGTGCGCCTCGCCCACCTTCCGCCCGCCACCACCCGCTGCACCTTGGGCACGTGCTCAGCGTGACCCCCACGCGACCACAAGAAAAGCAGATGGGGTCCCGCCTGCGAGGCTTCGGGCACTTCGAACGCACGTGACCCCAGCCGTCGCAGTTCCAACAATCCCTCGGTCGGCTTTGAGTGGGATTGGCGGGTGTCACCGCGCGGGAAGGGCTTGGAGTCGGCACCTCTTCTCCAGAGTCCGTCGACACGGCGTCCCATGATATCGGCACCGCATCCGGCTCAGCCGCAGGACTACCCAGCTGCTTTGGCGCCTCCACCGGCGTGTCGGTGGTCTCCCCCGGCACTTCAGCCATTTCGCCGCGGGCTGCTCGGCCAGGACCTTCCTGCCCCGTGGGCCGCGACACGGCTTCAGCGGCGACCGGTTCGGAAAACTGGCTCCTCTCCTGCTCTAGCAGTTCTATCCAGGAGCGCGCCACATGCTCCATGGCGTCCGTTATCCAGGCCGCCATCCCGTCATCTCGACAGGTACGGGCGAGGCCACCCATCTCGGCCGCAAGCCGGTGCGCCAACGCCCAACTCGGGGTGACCCCGCGAAGGTGGATCCGAGATCGCTCAGAGAGCAGTGGGACCATGATCCGGCCCACTACCCACTCCAACACGATCCTCCGTGACTCCGGCCTGGTCATTAAAAGGAGAATCGGAAGATCGATACAGTTTAAGGTCTTCTATTGAAACTTTCGGGATTACATTTCCTTCGGGATCCGTAAGCTCGTACACCACGGGAGACAGGACTCGACTAACTTCATATGGACCCTGATATCGCGGTGCTAATTTCGCAGCCACGTATTGCGTTGATGAGGAGAGAACGCGCAATTTCCTAAGGACAACGTCACCCACCTTGTAGGATACGACGTTACGGTGTTTATTGTAACGTTCCGATTGTTCTCGATACGCCTCTTCGAGGTTGTACCGGACTCTTTCGCGGAGTTCCTCTACCTGCCGCATGTGGTTCGACCACTCATCCAGAGGTAGAGGGATTAGTTCCCGTCCCTCCATAGTTTGGCGCCGATAAAAATTGTGAGGCCGCGGTGTTCGACCGAAATTCAAAAAGGCGGGACTACATCCGATTGCGGAATGGTGCGCCGTGTTATAGGCAAAACGAAACTCCTGGAGGTGTTCGTCCCAGGCACGGTGATCGTCGTTAAGAGAGGAAACGACCATAGTCTTGAGCACCCGGTTCACCCGTTCCACGGGATTAGCCTGGGGGTGATACGGAGGAGTAGTGGTGTGAAAGACCCCCACTTCCTCAGCCCATGTTCTCAAACTTCCGTTAACAAATTCGGTCCCGTTATCGGTCAAGATAACTTCGGGGGTGCCCCATCGGGACAAGACCAGCTCGTCGAGCATTTCCCGTATCTTTTTCCCCGTGGCCCTTCGCAAGGGACAGCACTCAACCCATTTTGTGAATAAGTCCTGAATAACCAACACGTAGGCAAATCCGGAACGACTTGGCGGAAAAGGGCCCATGATGTCGGCTGCTACTACTAGCCACGGAGCTTCTATCACACGACGACCCATTAATCCGGGAGGAGGAGCCTGTACGACCTTAATACGTTGACACCTGTCGCATCTACCCACGTAGCGAGCGACGTCTTTGTGCAGACGAGGCCAGAAATACGTCGCTACCACCCGGAGAAAGGTCTTTTCTACCCCGAGGTGCCCCGACTGTGGTAGGTCATGACTCTCTTGCAGGACCGTGAGGCGGTCAGGCCGCGGGACTACCAGTTTCCACTCAGTTTCTTCCGGTATTCTGGTGATCCTACGCCGGAGATACAATCGATCTTCCGCGATTTTCCAATCGGGAAATCTCTCACCTCGAGCCGATACCTCAAGCCAACGTTTGGAATACCAACTAAATCATCTGACGCCACCCCCTCGGGAGTCGGCGGCTTTTGGTCTTCGAACATCCGCGACAGTGCGTCTGGGACATGATGGAGAGCCCCTTTTCGATGGACGACTTCAAAGTCGTATTGCATCATCTGTAGGGTCCAACGGGCAAGTCGTCCCGTCGGGTCCCTCAGAGACTGCAACCAACGCAGGCTGCCGTGGTCCGTTATAACGGTAAACCGGTAACCCTCCAGGTAACCTCTGAATTTTCGGATGGACCACAGGATAGCCAGGCATTCCAACTCCGTCACGGAGTAGTTGCGCTCCGCATCCGACAAGGAACGGCTCGCAAAGGCGATTGGGTGTTCCGCCTCCCCATCTGACTGGGTCAGGACTGACCCCAACCCGGAAAGACTCGCGTCAGTTTGGAGGACAAATGGCCTGTCGAAATCTGGCCTCGCTAAGGTTGGAGGAGTCGTTAAGCTGAGCTTCAAGCGTCCCATTGCGGTTTGTTGCTCCTGCCCCCACACCCAAGACTGACGCTTCTTTGTTAATCGGGATAAGGGTTCGGCTATGGTGGCGAAATGCGGGATGAACCTGCGATACCAAGAGGCCATACCGATGAACCTCCTTAATTGAGTAAGGTTCTGGGGATCGGGAAAATCGCGTATAGGCGCAATTTTGGCCGGGTCTACTTGTAGACCCTCCCGATTGATAAAAAATCCCAAATACCGGACCACCGAGCAGCAAAATTCACACTTCTCGGGGTTGACCAGGAGGCCCGCACCTCGTACTCGGTCAAAGATATTCTTAAGCCAGATTAAATGATCGTCAAAGGCTTCAGTTAACACGATGATATCGTCCAGGTAGGCAAAAGCGTGGGGTTCCATTTCCGGGCCTATGAGTCGGTCCAGCAATCTCTGAAATGTGGCCGGCGCATTCGTGAGACCATAGGGCATTCGCCGGAACTGAAACAATCCCTTGCCTGGGACAGTAAAGGCGGTGATAGCCCGGGACGATGTTTCTAACGGGATTTGGTGAAACGCATGACTCAAGTCTAGCGTCGAAATATATTTCGCGGCCCGTAACTTGTCCAGGATACTGTCCATGATCGGGAGCGGGTACGCGTCCTTTTTTGTCACGCTGTTAACGCGACGAAAGTCCAAACAAAAACGGTACGTGTGGTTTGGCTTCCGAATCATGACTATAGGCGTACTCCTCTTCTGAAATTTCAGAGAAATGCCATACCCTGCGGCCGTGATCCACAACCAGTCCCAATCGTTCCAGAGAATCTAGGCCCAGTAGCAAGGGAACCGGGAGTTCGGGGAACACCCTCGCAATCAATTCACAACTTCGACCTTTCAGTGTTACGGGAAGATTTAATTCTTTGTCACAACTTATTCGGTCTCCGTTGGCAATGGTGCTCTCCCGCCCGGGTACCTCCCTACTAACGAAGCCGAGTTGGGCTGCCAACACAACACCTTCCGAACCAAGGAAGGTATGCGTAGAACCATTGTCGACCATAGCCGGGAGAGAACGGTCCCGTATCTCTAGTGTCAATAATAAAATACTCCTACTGGGACTATCCACAGTGGAATTACAAAAATCCGTTAATGGCCGACGATGTTTAGGCCTGACTATTGTTGGGGCCGATGGGGAAACCTGGGGGGTCGCGCAGGCCCTCATCGGCGACCCCAAGAGGAGTTTCCCGGACAACTATGAGCCTGCCGCGTGGTCACTTCCGGTTTACCACAACGGAAACAATGTACCCGCCGTGGCTCGTGACATTCTTTTGAACGGTGTCCCGTCCCACGACAATTCCAGCAAACTTCCCCGAGAGGCATTACGCCGCGGCCAGTCCCCACAGCCGGCAACACCGCCGGTTGCTCTGATGTATTCGGGGGGAAGAAGCGTGGGCCCGTACCAGGGGGTTGCACCGTCGGGCGCATCGGCCTCCCGGCACGGGAAGGTTGATGTGGTAATCCGGCAACGATCGGTCCACCGGGAAATCTGGGAGGCGGGATAACCTCCTGGTTGAACTGGACCATGGCGCGGCCCCTCGGTCGAGGGGGTCGGTAAGCCAAGTCCGGGAAGACGAACTTCTCCGGAGGGATGGGCGTCCCTTCAACCGTCTCCTGACTCCTTTCGAGCTCCGAAGCGATCTCCTCTAGATCGTCCAAGGTGTGGACTACCCTGCGCAGGATAAGAATACGGAGCCGAGGCAGGAGGTTTCGGTGGGCGTAATTGAGTCGCTCCTCTTCCCCCATCCTAGGCTCGACGCGGTCGAACATGACCCTCATGCAAGTGAGAAAGTTGGACACTGACTCGAATTCTCCCTGGCCTCTACGGGAAATCTGGTCCCGCAAGGTAAACTGAAAGTTGGGGTCTCCGAACCTAACCCGGAGAGACGACACACAGTCGCCCCATGAATGTATCGAAAGCTTCTTATTGCGGAACCAATAAGTAGCGATTCCACCCAAAAAAGTCGGGAAGCAATTAATCAGATCGTGGTCCGAGACGGCCACCATCGCGCGGCGTTCCTCAACCTGGGCAATAAAGGCCTCGATATCTTCGCCCGGGTTTCCACTGAATTTCAGGTCCCACTTACATAAAATTTCGTAAGCGGACGGTGCTGGTAAAATGGGGTCGCGAGGGAAACCTCCCTTTATGAGTGGGGTCGACCTGTTGGACGGGTCCCCTGGATCCGCCAACCGCGAACGGCCAATATCCAGGATTTCTTGATTCGCCGTCTCGGGCGGGATGGAACTCCTCGCCTCGTAACTCGTACAGGGCGGCGGGTGGTCGACCCAGGGTCCGCGAGCCTCCGCCCGGGGAATCACGGTATAACCTCCCGGTACGGAACCGGAGTGCGCCCCCAAATCGGCCTCGATTGGGATCGTCACCGACCCCGAGGGCCTCGCATATCCCGAGGGCGAATGACCGGGCGCCGGATAGCTCGATGTGGCCTCCCGGCCGACTGGCGGGAAAGTCACACTCGACCCCCGGCGGGTAGTGACGATGGGATCCTCCAGGGTTCGGCTCATCCGAACCTCGGATATCCGATCAGGCAGAGGAACTTCCATCCTTCCCGTATCTGCGAATGGCGGCACTACTCAATCCCGAAATCGGGTAAAACCGGTATCGTCCAATTCGGGACTAAAGGGACGGCGAAGAACGTAATCTAACCGCTCGAATAACTCATCGCGGGTTCCTGTAATGGGCAACCCGCGCCTCTCAAGCTCGCAGCGTAATCGGTCCGTCGTGAGACGCTCCCTGCGCGGGAGATCGACCTGTTCCCCGGTCGCGTCCATATCCACGGGACTAACAAGCGACCTAGTTGTTAATAGCAAAGCGGCAGCAAAAAGCGGTGGGTCGCTACTCAACCCGCGGGGTACGAGCTTAAGCGGATCGCGTGCAGGGCGGTAGAAAAATGAACGAGAATAACAATAAGGGGGCAAGAAATGGAGAAGCAGTAAACCTGCCGCGAAATTACACACACAAAAAAAACAATCGAAAAGAAAGAAAAATAAAATGAATAATCAAGCCGCAGTAGTCAGATCGTCAAATATTAGACCGGTAACCCAGTCAAACAGCCAAATTGGGGAGAAAAATAAATATTAAATAATAACAATAATCAAAAAACAAAAAAAAATAAAAATAAAAAATAATAATATAAAAGGAAACTAGAATAGAACACAATAGAAAAAAAAATTAAATAAATAAATAAATAAAAAAAATAAACAAATAAATTGAACGTTTCGAATAAATAATAAAATTAACGGAATAAATAAAATAAATACAATAAATAAAATGGAGTTGTAAAATAAATAAAATGAACAAAATAAGTAAATCGATAAATAAATAAAAATTTAGTCAAATATCGTCACTACAAAAAAAAAGAAAACAAGGATGAACGAAAAGACTGAAAAGGGAGGAGAGGAAGAAAAGAAAAAAAAAAGAAAAAGGAAAAAAAAATGATAAAAGTCAATAAAGTAAAATGAAGTCTGTTCAAATAAAAAAAAAATAAAAAGACAGATAAATAAATAAACAAAATAATAAAAGAAAGAAAAAAAAACAAAGTTTAATAAAATATAGTAAGATCAAAAATGAATAAATAAATAAATAAACTCCAACGAGATAAACAAAGCAAGAAGCCAATCTCACGTGTCAGGCATCTCTTCCTCCGCCACTCGTTTATGGTACACCCGTTACAACGGGAAAGTTTCTTCGGGATTTCGCAGTCTTTTTCCTCGGTACACCCGGTAGACGGGAATATTTCGTCGAATAATATTTCGCTCGGGATTTTCGTAGGCTCTTACTCCAGTCTCGGGATCTAGAAGGTGCGAACGCAAAAAAAACGTAAACACAAAGTTGACATGTAGAGCGCGAGCGTCGGGCCACTCGGCAAGAGCTCGCGCTGGACTCACCGGCCGAGCAAAAAAAAAACTCGGCTTAGCGACGCGAGGAACCTCGAGCACACGATACTCGAGGCCTCGAAAATATTTCGTTCGATCTCTCGCTGAAAATAATTTTTTTTCCTAGAGGACGGAAACAAAGAGACGACCACGATATTGACACAAAAAAAACAGACTTATACACGAACACGATAAAGACGGTTGCGAAGGAGACGAAATATCGGGAATAAATTCAAATTTATCTTCGTCAAGGTAAAATAAAATTTTCTGCGCGCAATGACACAGCCCCACGTTGGGCGCCAAATTTGTGACCGCAAAATCGAGGGAGCTGGGGGAAAAGGACCGAGAGAGTCACAAAACTCCCCTCCTCCCGTCCCGACAATTTATATAGGGCGCCAGCCGAAAATCGGCTTGTCGGGATGAGAAAAGGGAACGCAGTGTCCGGCCAAACTGCAGCCTCGTGGATAAGGTAGAGGGGATGGGTCAGGTGTCAATCACGCGCGGCAAGCGAAATTTATCGTCAGTGAATTTATTTGACTGTTCGTCAACGTTTTCGCCTCCTTCGCAAGGAACACGGAACAAAAATCGGAAAACAAGAAATAAATACAGTACGCGCGAAATCTCGCGAGACAATTACTCTCGCGCGCACACACACACACACACCAATTCCGACCGGGGCCTACGCACACACACAATAGACGTCGAGCTCGTTTGGCCTCTCCTCTCTTTCCCCTACCGGCCACACTAATATTACAAAACCGGACCCCCGCTAATCGGTTATCCGGCCGAGCGTTAAAATAAAGAACGAAATATCCCGGGAAAATTGCCCCGGTCGTTACTTACGTGGACGCCGACGCTCGGCAACCTCTCCCCCGCGACGAAGCCGGGAAAATCCTTACGCTAGGGAAAGGGGCACCCGGTAGATGCCGTTAAAATGGACGGGAGTCCGCACGGGTTCGAACCCGCACCCCGATGATAAGCGGGAGGCTTGTTCTCCGTGAAGACGTCCTGACTTGAGGGTAATCTCTTCCCCTTTCCCCGTGCTCAAGCCCCGCCGCAGGCCGAGGGATCACCGAGGACGACACGTCCTAATTCTCCACTCACACGTTCACCCACACTTCTTATGCCTAACGAAAAATTCGAGCCGAAGCTCGTCGCGATATGAAATTGAGCTTCCCGCGCGCAACCACGACGCAATTTCCCGACAATACGTGCTAGCTGCGTGAGACGGGTTTTAGACTTTACAAAAACGCGATAGAGGCCGTGGCCACGAACAAAAGACACCCGAGATCGAGGATCGACCACGCGGTCAGAGATCTACGCGGTTTATTGCTACGGGCAACGCTGAGCTCACCGTGAGAAAATAAATGGCCGCTTTACGCTAGTCGTCCTACGTCCTTCCGGCTCGGTACCTCGCGAGAAGCTGTCCGGCAAGCCGGCCGGCGTGCAAGACGCGTACCCCTGCCCCTCCGCGCTCCTCGTCTTTTTCTCTAGCTTCGCGCGAGAGGGCAGTCTCATGCCGATTGTTTCGGGAGTTCGCCTACGATTCTAGCGCGAATTTCGAATTTCGTAACTCCCGGAACGAAAGGATAAAATCCGCGCGCTAGCTCTCACGAATCTCGGGTCTTGGCGGGAACAATAACCGCAACCCTTTTTATCCTCCGTGTTACACGGGCTGAGAGAAACCTCGCAGGGGGGGGGGGAACGAAAAGTCTGCGCGTGGATCCGGCCCCGATAAATTATTTTCTCCGGATAATGTGGGAGTCGCGAACGTTGGAATTTTCGCATGAACCTTGGCCGCTCCGATCGTTCAGCCGCTTAAGGGCTTCCTGCGTTTTCCCGATCTCCAGCCCAGGGTGAACGTTCTACTTCGCCGTCACCGCTGCCTCGGATGTTTTCTTTCTTGACGGCGCGTCCTTCCTCCCGCGGGAGAAACCTCGACATCGGGTTTACATTACATAATAAAAATAAAGAGAAATACAGACGGAATTAGTAAATAATATACAGCTATTCAGGACCCTACGGAATCGTGTCGTGGCGGCGATGGTGGCCCCGAGCCGGAGGACGCCCTCGCCGAGCGGCGGAGTGTTACCAGAAAAAACACGTTACAATATATATATACACACACACACACACACACAATCATGTGGAGTTACTCAAGCCGCAAAAAAAACATTATAAGGTCAAAGTCGTTTAAGGTCATTCAAGGTCACCTATTCAGATTTGTATAATCGATCCTGACGTTGAATGACCTTGAACGACTTTTACCCCCTAATGTTTTTATGCGACTTGAGGTGCTCCACAAGATGGATGAAAAAATGTGGCATTCCATTTAAAAAAGTGGAGGTGACTTTCACTGTATGTCAGCGTGCGCACCGAGATAAAAAAAAATTGGCCGCATTCGATGGCCCCCTTCACACCGTACAACTTTTGTCTGCAACATTTTTTTGTGTGGTCGACAATTACCGAGTTATTTCGGGTGACAGAGATAGGAGGGACAGCCTGAATATGATGGGAAAAATCCACATTAAACATCGTGGATTTCTTAAGGATGCAAAGGAGGTATATAATAAAAACAATTCGATTTCGAAATGATTTCAGTACTACGCGTATCGAGAAAATTTGAAAATATCAACTACATAGAAGCCATTCAGAATATTGATGTTATTGAAAAGTATTGAAAAGTTATAATTAAAGATGTTTATGAAAAATTTGCGCAATAAATTCGTACACAATTTTTTTAAACGAACGTTCGATTGTACCAAATTTGAAAAAAAAAGAAAACATTTTTCGTACTTGTTAGAGAAATTCAAATTAAATTGAATTTGACTAAATTTATTTTATTGCCGATTAAATACTGATTATAAATAATAATAATGATCGCAAGTCCCAATATCGTTACGAGCATGAATTATTGTTTTTCACATAAGTCTTCAACTGAACGAAAAAAATGTTTTTTTCTTGTATTCTTATTTCCGTTTCTGTGGAATTCTGAATGTATTTTGAATTTGAATTAAAAATGATTTTTTACTAACGAATTCATTTACCCTTGCCAAAACTATTAATAAAAAACAACGAAATAATTAATTTGTTTGCTAAACTTCTCTCAAAAAAGCGTGTTTTCGTCTTGGATTTTTTTTTAGTTATTTTTAAAAAATTAATCAATTTTTACGAATTAACGATGTTTTTTTTCTCTCTGGACATTTGCAATTTCGAACCAACGCTGATGCGAAAAATTTGATTCCTCAAGTCTTTAAAAATACTCAAAGTAAACATTTGAAAACATGTATTGATTAAGATTACGAACAAATTTGTAAGCAAAGTTTTTTTTTCGTTATTTGGAATCGCGTTATCTATTTTTGCGAATATGTATGAATTTCCAAAACTTTTCTTATCAATTTGATATCTGGTTTTTTTCGAATTTTTCAAAGCCTCAAAATACGAAGCTATTCTGTTAGAAGTTTTTAAATTTCTCACGATTGATACAGAACCCTTGTACTTGAGGGAAGGTAAATCCGTCTGTGCGTTTTTCAATATTGGTAAAAAATTCAAAAGCATAAAAAAACTCTTGAAAAAAGTCGGTTTACTGACGATAGTTGAACGTGACAACGTCATAAGAAAATACTGATGGAATGGTTTCATTTTTCAAAAGAAAATTTTAATTTTGTTTGTTTGATAGATATTTGTATGGATATAGAGAAGGAGGTAAATGGAAATCACAATTGAATTGATCAAGTTACATTTATTTGTACGCGTAAATACAATTATGTCAATTTTTATTTATTTTTTTTACAATGTACATATTTTTTACAAGTATGAATGTGCTTTGAGCAATTGTTTTACAACTTTTATTTTTTCATAAAATTCTTCGTTCAGAAAATCATTTTAAATTTACAAAATACTTGAATAAAATTTATTGTTTAAATTTCTACTCGACTGTTAAAATTTAATTTTTGATTTTATTATTTTATAATAATAAATTTTGTATTGACATTATTTCTTTCAGCAAGTAAACTGAATAAAAGTTGTTGTTCAATTAGTTACTTAATTATTTTTGCAAATTTAATTGTAATTTGTTGTAAAAAAGTAATAATTTTGAATAATTTATTATAAGAATAAACTGTGATTAAATTATTGTTCATAAGTCTTAAATTTAAAATTTAAAATTTGGAAACATCATTAAAATTTTTGTAACTATAGCTTTTAAAAAGCCCGCCGCAATGTGTTTGATATAGGAGAAAATTGTTCCCTTTGACGGCTGGCTGGTCCAACCTATCATTTCAGACACGTTGTTATGATATGTGGAAGATTTAACATTTATGTTTTAATTTTTTGAAATCATAGCTACGCTCGATAATTATTTCGATCGAATAGTAAAGCAATTGATTTTTACTCATCGTGAAATAGTTCTGTTAACTTATTGTTATAGTTTTGTCAATTATAGCATAACCTACAATCGCTGCACTAGCGGACCGATGCTGTTTATTTTAATGATGAAAGCACGAATATTCGACAATATATCACTGAACATATATTTAATATCGAAAGAATCATTACCTTTATCGCCGCAATTATCGTTGCTATAAACAATTGACACCACATTCACTTTTCACTGCACTTCATACTTGACGAAAACATGTACATGTATTATTGTATAGCAGCTGTCCACGCGGACGCATCGCTCATGGCTTCTGCACACTGCGCGCGATGGGCGACAAGCGATGAGCGATATCCAATGAGAGCTCGAGTATGACGGAAATGCTCTATGAGAGTGACGTTGCCATTGGATATCGCTGATCGCTCGTCGCTCGTCGCTCGCAGTGTGCAGAGGCCATCACTCAATTAGGAGAGAGACAGATGTCGAACGCTGCCGAACGCTGCCGAACGCGGAGGCCGATTATGCCTCTTTGTCGCTCGTTCCACGCTCTCGCTTGCACTTCAAGCCTTAAATCGAACGCCTCAGAGCGAGGTAACGCCGCATGAGTCATGTTTTTTCGTGCGTGCAGCCGGCTCCATCGAATTATAAGACGTTGTCACGTCAAAAAATGTATACCCATTCGGGAAACTTAACAATTTCATTTCAAATAACAAAAAACAAGTTTGTCGGAACATTTGTTGTAAAAAAGTTCATAAACATCTTTGGTTATATTTATTTAATACTATTATTATATAAAATTAATATTTTCAATGCCTCCTAGTCATTGATTTTTTCTGATTTTTCTCATTTCGGGTAGAAATGATCTGTATATTTAATTTTTTTCTGTGTTGTACTGCCTATAGATCCTTAACCCCTTCACTAGTAAAGAATTAAAGGCCATGTGCCACACGCCAGAAAATTTCGACGCGGCCTTTCGTTACGTCGGTAGCGCAGATCTCGTAGTTTTTAGCGACGAGTCGCTACCGACAGAAAGCGCAGCGATCGCGAATTCGGTCTTGATGCTTCGCATTGGGACGAAGAGTCTAAGCCAAACAGATGGCAATCGCTGAGCGCGCGCGCGCGTGTGTGTGTGTGTTTGCTACGCCGACCGGTAGCGTCGTGGTAGCAAATCTAGCTGCAAACATCTAGGTGTATATCACACAATTCACACAACTTTGCGTAGCGACCATGGTACGCTTGTATTGGAAGCATGCGCTCGCTCGGCAGGAGAGCGGTGATTCGAATCGATTTTTTTTCGGCGACGGCCACAGCCATAAGACTCAGGCATTTTCCCATACGTTTTTAATTCATTTAAACAAATGAGCTCGAGTACAATTTGTAACATTGGTGCCGCTTATCGTTAACGATATCGATCCCTGCCAAAATTTCGAGCGACCGAAATTACTCGAAACTCACGCTACAGAAGAGTGCTAAAATTTTATAATGATCGTTATTTAAACAAATGCGTTCAGCATTTTTACCTCTGCCAGGGTTCATATTTGGCAGCATTTTTGCTGGTCAGCTTCTCGAACAATCAATTGAAATGAAGTGAAATTTTCCAATCGCGCATTGTTTAAACAAATGCCCTCGAATCGATTTTTTTTGTCGATGGCGGTCATCGGCGGAAATTTCTTTATGGTTGAACTTTCTAGAAAACGGGGGAGGCAAGAGACTCATATGGTGGAAGGGCGCTAGCATTTCCCCATTCTTTTTTAATTAATTTAAACAAATAAGCTCGAAGACTATTTGGCATCTCGATGTCGCTCATCGTCGACGTATTCGATCTCTGCTAAAATCTCGAGTCACGACCGAGATCGCTCGAAACTCTCTCTACAAAAGAGTTGTAAAATTTCACAATGCTCTTTGTTTAAGCATTTGCGATCGGCATTTTTTTCTCTGCCATGGCTGATCTTCGGCAGGTTGTCTGCGGCCATTCAAATTCGCGATCGAACGAGATCGACTGGGTCTCACTCTGCGAAAGAGTGGTATGATTTTATTATTACTGCAAAAAAAAATACGTTTAGCATTTTTTCTCTCTGCTGGAATTCAGCTTCGGCAGGTTTCTCCAAGGATCAAATTTTCTAGCAATGACGATCGGAGAAGTCTTGCTCTACAGAAGGGCGGTAAAATTTTATTATCGGGAATTGTTTAGAGGCCAGCGGTGTAAAATTTTCGAAAAATCGTTTTGTTCGAAGCACTTTTAAAAAATCCTTTGAAAGTTAAAAAATGTTACAATGCTCTTTGTTTAAACAATTGCGATCGGTATTTTTTTCTCTGCCATGGCTTACCTTCGGCAGGTTGGCTGCGACATACCAAATTCGCGAGCGAACGAGATCAACCGAATCTCACTTGAAATTTTATAATTATTGCTAAAATAAATACGTTTAGCATTTTTTCTCTCTGCCGGGATTCATATTCGGCAGGTTCCTCCAAGGTTCGAATTTTCTGGCAATGACGATCGCAGGAGTCTCGCCGTACACAAGAGCGGCGAAATTTTACGATCGCGATATGTTTAAAGGACACCTGTGGAAAATTTTCGAAAAATCATTTTTTTAGAAACACTTAAAAAATCCTTATAACCCCCAAAAATATGATGAATATTCGTTAATAGCCGAAAAAAACAGTTCCAGAGTGGTTTTCGAGCTATTTTTATAGGGGAGTCTCCGGCGCTGAAAAGCGTCTTCGGCGATGCCATGCCGGTAGTCGCCATTCTCAACTCTTTTAAGCCTATTATCTATGGGGAGAAATTCACCGACTAAAAATAGTTTTATTTTCGACCAAAAGGTGGCATTAGATTTCGGAAACAAAACTTCTTCAGCTCTATCGTCTAACCGTTCACTTCACACACTCTTTTCTCCACACCACGTTTTCAAAATCGGGACGCAGCAGAACTCGAACAATTTTCGTACAATCGACCAATCCAATTGCTTCAATTTTTTAAAGTGTTTTTGAAGCACTGTATCAATGTGAAAAATGGTCGCATCGAGACGAACAAAAGCATTATGAAGCTTCAAGTTTCTAGTTCCGAGATCTGTCGTCAAAACAAATTTGTGAGCTACTGTAATCGCGCAATAATAAAAAAATAGCGAGAGAAAATTTGTTTCCAATTTTTTTGGGTTTTTGTTCAAGGGTCCACGCGCTCGAGAATTTTATTTCAGTTAAATACATGTATAGGTTGGTTAGTTTGTTTATTCAGCTTCAATTTGGTTTCTTCGTCTCTCTACGTCAATTTTTTGCTGAAATATCCAACTTTGAATCCAAGAAGATCCTTTTGTCTTCGATCACCGTTATCTCAGCAACCAATGATTGCACTGGCAGCTTTGAAAAATTGAATGAATTTTCTACACGACCCTTTCGTTGATTTTTTAGAAAAAAACATTTTTCCACCATTAATATTAATTTGAAAAAGGACAAAAAATAACTTTTGATGGTTTTTCAGTACAGGGTGTCCAATAGGAAGTTGCTGAAACTAATCGACTGTCATTTCAAAACACGTGTACAGAATCAGAAAAGCCAACAAATTGCTTTAAATAGAGGAAACCCTGCAGTTTTAAATGCACATAAATAATACCCAGTCAAATATTTTTTATGCCAATTTCTTACATCTTATAAAAATAACAAAAAGTACAGTGATTAATGATAGATATTTTCGAAGTGCGAACCGTTAGATTGTGCACAAAAATCAATGCTCTTTTGAAAACTGTGAAAAACTGTGTCCAGCATATCGTTCGTACTGCCGCGAACCACTTCCTGGATGGCCGCGATCAGTTCTTCTACTGTGCTGGGGTTTTTAGCGTAAAAATGATCTTCAATGTAACCCCACAAGAAAAAATCACAAGGGTTCAGGTCCGGTGAGTACGGAGGCCATTCTAGTCTGCCTTGAGCAAATTTAGGGTCCCCCAGACCGATTACTCGAGTCCCATTTACGCGATGAATAGCTTCAAACACCTCATGAGTCCGGTGCGGCGTCGCTCCATCTTGCATAAAGTAAACATTTTGAACCAGGCCCCTCTTTTTTGTATAAGGGAAGAATTTCGTTTCCGAAAGCCGTTTGTAACTCTCTCCTGTTACCGTAGATTCCAAGAATTGCAAATAAATTCCTTTTACTGAAATCGCCATCCATGCCGTTACTTTCTGTGGATGAAGGGACTTTGCTAGCAATATGTTGGGATTTTCCGTTCCCCAAAACCGGTAATTTTGCTTGTTTACGTACCCATTCGTCCAAAAATGTGCTTCATCGGAATAAATAATCAATTTCTCATTAAGTTCTTCGGCTTCAAACATTCCCGTAATAGTGTTACAAAATTCGATGCGTTTCGTCATGGTATGTTCAGTTAACAATTGATGAGTGCTTATTTTATACGGACGAAACTTTAAAAAATATTTCAAATTGTTGTGTAATGATGATTTGGTATTTTGAATGCTTGAGCAGCTTTCCGAATCGAATCATTTGGATTTTGTTTGAAATAATTCTCAACTTCGTTGATCTTCTCTAGTGTAGTCACCGTAACAGATGGACCTGGCAACTCGTGTCTACGGTCCTGGAGTGTACCATACATCACGAAGTTATCGATTATCCTACAAAAATTAACGTGAAATTACTCCAATGCAGTTTAATTAAATTGAAACACAAGTTGTATGATAGATGAATATGAATAAATATTAAATTCTTATCTTTTCAGAGTTTTTTCGCTGGCAACTTTATGAGTTTCAAACTTAGTACGAAACCCTCTATACGCATTACTATAAATTTTTCCCCTCGAGAAGAAGCATTCAATAAGATATACTTTTTCTTCTATGGAGAGCTCACTCATTTTGACGCGCGTGTATTTGTTTCAACCACAACTGGAATAAAACTGCGGGGCCTCAGGTATGCGCCTTAGAAAAAGGGATCCCTATTGAATTCATGGAGGGAAGAGACACTTATTTAGTTTTAGCAACTTCCTATTGGACACCCTGTACTACTACTTTATATATTATAGTAAATGTACAATACTTTAAGTATTGATGGAAAGACTAATGTTGTCCAGTGGTTTTTCTGCTTAATGTACCCCCAATAGCCCTGTACATTTTCAATTCATTCCATCGAACCATTTTTTCGGTTCAATTCATCAAAGTTTTACAAAACGAAGGAAGAAGTGTATTGTTCTTAAACATCGTGGAATCATCATCAGAATGTAAAAACCAATTTTCTTCGACTTTTTTCACAACTTTGCCCTAGTTGCTTGTTAAAGTCAAGAAAAAAAGATTCGAAAAATTTCAATTTTTTTTCTTCAAATTTGTCTAACATTTCAGGAAACAGTACTGACTCATTTTTATACGATTCGACCTTTGCGCATCATAATGCCACTCATCTTCAATTGCATTAACTAAAAGTTGATAGCCCCAAGCTGTATTCACTAGTCGATCTGAGAACTTGTATGAGATGAATTCTCGATATTATCTGCAAAGGTCATTAAGGTTACAAAAAAAATCCTTCTTTCAAAACTGATCTTTTTTGTAAGAAAAAAACAATTAACATTTTTTTAAACTAGTCTTTTTTGGTAATTTTTTTCTACGTTTTGGTAAAAATTAATCTAAAGTATTTGCAAACTTTAACTTTTTTCAATTTTTGTTCATGCCTAGTTTGAAAAAAACTGTTTTGAAACTGTTTTGGAACTGGAACCCTAATAACTTCGTAAAAAAAATCAACAGTTAATTGCATGAATGTTCTCAGATCGACTATTGAATACAGTTTGGGGTTATCAACTTCTAATTAATGCAATTAAACATGGGAGAAATTATAATGCGCAAAGGCCGAATCGCGTTTAAAATGAGTCAGTATTGTTTCCTGAAATGTTTTACAAAGTTAAAAGAAATATTTTTAAAAAAATGAATTTTTAGAATTTTTTTTCTTAAATTTAACAAGAAACTAGTGCAAAATTTTTTAAAAAGTCGGTAAATGGGATTCGACCGGCGCCTGCGTGGCCGCTACCCGCTCGACGCGGCAGTAAGCGCCCGAGTCGAGTAGATCACTGCCTTACAAGCAGGTCCATACACGAGAGCAGACGCTCACCTTTGCCCAGCGGCGGTAAAGCTATCTCGGGGAGCACTCGCTTGCCTACCCGCTCCGGACTACCTACGCTGCCGTGGAAGCCTACCCCCTACTGGGGCCACGAGCTCCACTGACGTGACCACCGGCCTGCCTGCTGGGACCTCTGGACCCTCGCCGAAGACACTGGACATCGCCACGCTGGACCATCGTGCCCACGCCGCACTCACCGTCGCCTGCCACGCCACCACTCGGCTCCAGCGTAGCCTCGACCACCCAAGGCACTCAGACCAGCCGATCGGGTGGAACCAGCAGAGCCTACCAGACCAGCGACCAGTCGAGCAGCGAATGCGAACCCGCCGAGCCAGTCGTTAGCCGCTCGCTAACGGCCTCAGCCTGCCAGGCTGTCCAGCAGCTCACAGCTCCACCCGAGGCGCCAACGCCACCGACAGAGCCGGAGAGAGCGTCTACTACCACCAACTCAGGCCACTCCTTGACACCACCTCTGCCTAGCCCATGGCAACGGACGTCAACGAAACCCAGCCTAGTCTGGCGTCCTAAAATAAACCTAAACTGCGTATTGTAACATAGTCAATGTACACATGTAAGGAAAAGAGAAAATTAAACGAAAATAACGAAACTCGTCTCCACCATCATTTAAGCGGAATCGGCCTAGCGAACGACAGCCCAACCCTCAGCTACGAAACTCTCCACGAGCGAAATTCGAAATATTGGCCCTTCGAGCCGAATCCGAAGGCAACTAGAACTTCGGACTATCACCAGCTGCATCATGAGTTACTCGTTCGACGCACTCATCCAGAGCCAATCAGAGTTGCACAGGCGAATAGCACGCATGATGGACAACCTAAAAAACTAGGACAAGCTAACATCACGGAAGGAGCTGTAAAAACACGGATAAACACCTTGGAAAAATACTGGGACAAGTTCGAGGAGCAGCACAACTTGCTGAGCAGAGATTGCACCGCTCAGCTAAAGCAGCACGAGTACTCTCGGAAGGACCTCCTTAGCATGACGGAGTAAACGTATTTCCTCCAAAGAGGCACGCTCCTCGACTGTCTCTCCGAGTTGGCGCGCCCGGCCGAACAACCCAGCATGAGGCATGAGACAATGACAGCAGGACATACGGCATTACCGCGCAACACGATACCTTCATTTTCGGGAAAGTACAGCGACTGGCCAGCGTTTAAGGATTTGTTCCAATCCATTATTGATCGCGATCAACGCCTCAGCAACGTAGAGGAGCTGCACTATCTGAAAACCAGTTTGCGCGGCGACGCCGGAAAGGTGATCAGCAATTTCGCGACAACAGAAGACAATTACGCGCGCACTTGGGTTGTTATAAGCAGCCTCTACGACAACAAGAAACTGCTCATCAGTTCGATGCTAGGAAGCTTCACCGCCCTGGCAAAAATGAAAGGGGAGACGGCAGCCGAAATTCAACGGATTTTCAATGTCATCATTTCCACTATCGACGGGTTAGCCGGCATCGGACGCCCGGTGGGAACGACAGAAGACTTATTCGTTTTTCTCGCAGTGCAGCTCTTCGACCCACAAACGAGACGCGAATGGGAAGGAGCAGTCAGCACCTCAGCCGAGCCACCTAACTGTGCGGCGCTGAGGAGCTTCCTTGAGCAGCGGATGCAAATCTTGGAAGCTTTACCACCTCATCAACTTCCAAGGAAGACGGACGATCGCTCCCGCCCGAACTCGCTAGTCGCATAAAAAAGGGAAACCGCGCATGGCAGCTGCGGCCTATGCAACCAGCAGCATTTCCTCATGTTTTGCGACAAATACAAGGAGCAAACTCCGGAGCAACGCTGGGACATAGTTCAACGCTTGAAACACTGCACGAGGTGTCTATGCGGACATCAGCTGGCCGAATGCAAGTCAGTCAAGGTGTGCACAACTTATGCCGAAAAACACCATTCGACCTTGCATTCTGCCACCGGGCTAGCAAGCATTGGCAGCTACCTCACGAGAGGCAGAGACATCTCCGTTCTGTTGGCAACAGTTAGTGTGCTACTCTACGATGAACATGGCAACACACATCCAGCCCGCGCACTCATTGCCCAAGGGTCGGAAGTCAGCTTAATCTCTGAGAGACTAGCACAACGGATGAAACTCCAACGGTCCAGGACCTCTCTGAACGTTTGCGGAGTAGGAGGAGTCCAGACGACTAAAGCAAAGGGAAGGGTTGTAGCGAGCTTGAAGGCCGAGCAAACGGCAGCTAAATTTAGGACCACAGCCTTGATCCTCCCTAAGCTAACGATTTACTCAGCGCTCCAGGCCCGTAAGAGACCATAGTGGAAGCAAATCAAGGGATTGCAACTTGCGGATCCTACATTCCACAATGGTGACCAAATCGACATCCTCCTAGGCGCCAACGCATACGCTACTATAGTGCAACCAGGCCTACGGAAAGGACGATCCCACCAACCGATCGCGCAACGGACATCGTTTGGTTGGATACTAGTGGGAACAACGGGTCACGGGTCACCCAACGAGCTTCGAACAGTCCAACAATGCGTGGTGGTGGATGATCTGGCTACCACCGTCAAGCGTTTTTGGGAGCAAGAGGAAGGGCCAAGTCCTCCGGTTCCTCCCTCCATAGGCGACCAACAATGTGAGGCGCTTTTCTCCTCTAGCTACACAAGACAGAACGGGCGCTACTCAGTCCGACTGCCACTAAGGGGAGAGCTACCTGATCTCTCCAACACATTCAACGGAGCCTCTCGGGCCTTAACTCATCTCGAGGGAAGGTTCAGCAAGAACCACGCACTTCAATAGTTATACAGTGAGTTTCTCCGAACTTACGAGCAACTTGGCCACATGGAGGAAATCACGAGCGGACCCGTACCGCAGCGAGTGTGCTACCTCCCGCATCACGGAGTACTACGAAACTCCAATACATCGACTCCCCTCAGAGTCGTGTTTAACGGTTCTTGGCGCGCCTCTGGGGAACAATCCCTGAACGAGTCACTTCTGACGGGGCCTAACCTGCTGCCAGCCCTGCCCGACATCTTACTCAAATGGCGAACGCACCGCTATGCCGTAGCAGCGGACATCGAGAAGATGTACAGGCAGATACAAATCCACCCAGACGATCAAGACCTCCAGCTAATCCTCTGGAGGCAACACAAGGCGGAGGAGGTGAAGCAGTATCGCCTCAAAACCGTGACCTATGGTTTATCCTGCGCCCCCTTCTTGGCTATACGGACGCTTCGGCAGCTAGCTTCAGACGATGGGAACCAATTCCCCCGCGGGGTAAAGGCCCTCCGGGAAGACACTTACATGGACGACATCCTTACTGGCGCCCAATCACTGGATGAGCTGACAGCGACACAGAAGGAACTTCAACAGTTCTGCATGGCGGGCGGATTCCCGCTAAAAAAGTGGGCCTCCAACTCCGCAAGGCTCTTGCAAACACTGCCCAAGAGCAAACTATCCAGGACGCTGTACGCTCCTGGACAGCTGACACAGAAAGTCAGCAGACGCTGGGACTCCTGTGGAACCATTCAAACGATGGCTTTCACTACCGCGTGGAAGTATCAACCAAAGATACCGTAACCAAGCGAAGCGTGTTAGGCGAAGCAGCCCAACTCTTCGACCCGCTGGGATGGCTGGCTCCCATCAGCGTAAAGGCCAAAATTAACATACAGAATTGCTGGGTGACAGGGCTGGGATGGGACGATCCACTGCCTCCCGAGCTAGCTAAAGGCTGGAAGGCATTTCGCGACCAGTGGAAACTATTGCGTGACGTCCGGATCCCTCGCTGGATCAGAGAATCCGATCCCTTCGAACTCCACGGGTTTGCAGACGCCTTGGAACGAGCATTCGGGGCCGTACTCTACGCCCGGACCAAGACAGCTGGTCAAGACTACCGGGTGACGCTAATCGCCGCACACACCAAGGTAGCTCCACTGAAGCCCGTCACGCTCCCTCGGCTGGAGCTATGCGCGGCGCATCTGCTCAGCTGCCTAGTAAACCACAGTCGGCGCATCATACCCCAGGAGCCAACAAGCATAAGGCTCTGGACAGACTCGACGGTGACGCTCGGGTGGATCCTACAACATCCCTCCAAATGGAAAACATTCGTCGCAAACCGAGTCGCGTCAATCCAGCAACTAGTACCAGATGGACGCTGGCAACACATACCAGGCGAACAAAATTCAGCGGATTGCGCTTCCAGGGGATTGTTTCCACAAGAGCTGCTGACACATCCGCTCTGGTGGCAAGGGCGACCATGTCTCCATACCGCTTTGGGGAGCGAAATTAGCCCCACCGTTCCGACGGCGACGGAGTTGCCCGAGGCAAGGGTAACCACACATGCAGTGGTTATTCATCCCAAGCCGCCTCCAAACACTACGCTTAGCTGCTTTTCTTCGTATAATCGCCTGCTACGTATCACAGCCTGGTGCAAAAGATGGCGGCGCGGCCTCAAACAAAGACAGCAATCTTAGAAGCCGACGAGCTAAGGGAAGCGGAACTCACGTGGATACGGGTGGTTCAGAACGACTACTACCAAGAGGTCATACGGCGCCTACAGCAGAAGATCCCTCTGCACGGGAAAGGACCTCTAGGAGCATTAGCTCCGTTTCTGGATGAGCACCGGGTACTGAGAGTCGGAGGCAGACTAAAGAACTCCCAGCTACCCTGGAGCGAAAAACACCCGTTTTTGCTACCAGCGGATTCTCACCTATCCGAACTATTGGTGAAACAGCTCCACGCGCTCACTCTGCACGGGGGAACACAACTGACCCTCTACCGTCTCCGACAACGGTGCTGGATCCCAAATGGACGCCGCCTGGTTAAAACCATAATTATGAGCTGCGTAACGTGCCGCCGATGGCGGGCGGAAACTACGACGCAGCAGATGGCAAATCTTCCCGCCGTCCGTATCACGCCACGTCGACCCTTCGACCACACCGGAGTCGACTATGCCGGCCCTATCCTCCTAAGGAGTACGCCCGGAAGAGGACATAAGACCACAAAGGCATTCTTTGTCATTTTTGTGTGCCTGGCAACCAAGGCCGTACACCTCGATGTCGCCTCCGACTACTCAGCCAGAGGGTTCATCGCTGCACTCCAACGGTTCGTGGCACGACGCGGGGTATGTTCCACCCTCTATAGCGACCAAGGAACCACCTTCGTAGGGGCTGACAACGAGCTACGGTGCCTCTTCACCGCCAGCTCTAAAGAATTTGGGAAAATTAGAGGGGCAACTGCCGACCAAGGCATATCCTGGCGATTCAATCCTCCAGGCGCACCGCACTTCGGTGGTCTGTGGGAGGCCGCAGTCAAGTCCACTAAATACCACCTCAAGCGAGTCATCGGCGAAGCTACCCTCACCTACGAGGAAATGGCCACCCTCATGGCTCAAATCGAAGAGTGCCTTAATTCAAGGCCGCTCTGCGCTCTACGCGACGACCCGGAGGATGCCACGGCGTTAACTCCGGGACACTTCCTTGTGGGAACAGCACTTACTGCCATCCCCGAACCGTCGCTGCTGGAACATCACCCACATCACTTGACCTGCTGGCAGCATCTAAATCAGATGAGAGACCATTTCTGGGCCCGCTGGTCCACGGAATACATCCACAACTTGAGCCCGCGGACTAAATGGCGAGAACCGGTAGACGAATACTACAATGGACGGCTATGCCTAATCAGGAACGAGGCAACTTCACCTGCCAAATGGCGCCTACCACGCATCATCAACGTGTTACCTGGTCCTGACAATCTCATCCGGGTCGTCCAGCTCCGCACCGCCACGACCACGCTCACGAGACCTGTTACCAAGATCGTACTACTCCCGGTAACAAGTCAAACAGAACCATCATCTTGAGCTCAAGATGAGGCGGGCAGAATGAATGGGATTCGACCGGCGCCTGCGTGGCCGCTACCCGCTCGACGCGGCAGTAAGCGCCCGAGTCAGGCGACCCGGCCGACGCGCCCAAGTTTCTCACAAGCGGCGCGATGCGTGAGGATCTATTTATAGCGGCGACGCGGCTCACTCGTCAGCTGAACTCTCCGGACCAGATCCGCTCTAGGTCACTGCCTTACAAATAGGTCCATACACGAAAGCAGACGCTCACCTTTGCCTAGTGGCGGTAAAGCTATCCCGAGGAGCACTCGCTTGCCTACCCGCTCCGGACCACCTACGCTGCCGTGGAAGCCTACCCTCTACTGGGGCCACGAGCTCCACTGACGCGGCCACCGGCCTACCTGCTGGGACCTCTGAACCCTCGCCGAAGACGCTGGATATCGCCACGCTGGACCATCGTGCCCACGCCGCACTCACCGTTGCCTGCCACGCCACCACTCGGCTCCAGCGTAGCCTCGGCCACCCAAGGCACTCAGACCAGCCCATCGGGTGGAACCAGCAGAGCCTGCCAGACCAGCGACCAGTCGAGCAGCGAATGGGAACCCGCCGAGCCAGTCGTTAGCCGCTCGCTAACGGCCTCAGCCAGCCAGGCTGTCCAGCAGCTCACAGCTCCACCCGAGGTGCCAACGCCACCGACAGAGCCGGTGAGAGCGTCTACTACCACCAACTCAGGCCACTCCTTGACACCACCTCTGTCTAGCCCATGGCAACGGACGTCAACGAAACCCAGCCTAGTCTGGCGTCCTAAAATAAACCTAAACTGCGTATTGTAACATAGTCAATTACATGTAAGGAAAAGAGAAAATTAAACGAAAATAACGAAACTCGTCTCCACCATCATTTAAGCGGAATCGGCCTAGCGAACGACAGCCCAACCCTCAGCCACGAAACTCTCCACGAGCGCAATTCGAAACAGTCGGAGAAAATTGATCTTTCCATTTTGATGATAATTACACGGTGTTTAGAAACAGTACACTTGTGCCTTTGATTGTTCTGTAAAACATTGATCAATCAGTCCGGAAAAACGGTTCGATGAATCAATTTGAAAATTAACAGGGCGATTGGGGCTATATTACGCTTGAAAAAAAAACGCGGCAACATTAGTGTTTCCATCAATATTTGTAAGGTAGTAGTAGATTTATTGACAAACTATAAAAAGTCACTTTTTGTCCTTTTTGAAATAAATGTTAAGGGTGAAAAATGTTTTTCTGAAAGATCAATGAAAGGGGCTGGTAGGAAATTTATTCAAGTTTTCAAAGCTGCCCTTTAATTCCCGTTGAAATCATTGGTTGCTGAGATATCGATGATCAAAGACAAAAGGATCTTTTTCATTTAAAGTCGGCTATCTCAGCAAAATATTGACGTAGAGAGACAAAAAAACCAAATTAAGGCTGAAACAACAAGCTAACTGACCTATACATTGTGTTCGTGGAAACAGAATTAACTAGCCCGTGAAACCTTGAAAAAAAGCAAATAAATTTGGCAATTTTTTTCCTCCGCTATTCTTATGATAGCGCGATAACGGCAGAACACAAAAAAATGGCAAAAAATCGCGAAACATTTTGTCCAATAGGAAATATTTTGTCCATAGTCCACCAGGGAACGGAGAAGAAACTCTGCGTTACGCTAGTTTTTCTCGAAACACAATTTTTCAAACCGGCACGCAGCATAATTCCAACAATTTTCATTATTTTCACTCCAAATTTTGAGTACATGTTTATAATAACATTCCAAAGAGAAACACGTCCGGGATTTTTTATGAGTTAGTTATAACATTAGTTATTACCATATGATTGTCCTTTTTTTCTGTCGAAAATTAAGTTCTTGGTTTAATGCTTCCCAATTACACAACAATTAATATTTTCACAATCCTCGACGAATTTTTCTAGTTATACTCGTGTAAATTAATTAAAACTTTTAAATTTTATTCTAAAATCAAAGGCCATAGCCGGATAAGTAGTGAAAAATTGCCCTCGCATTTTTTCCAGCGAAATTTGGAGTATATTCTGAGGTATAAAAAAAAAACAAATGTTCTGAAAATTTCATGCCCGTCAACGCAATGGTTTTAGAAATTTTTTTTTCCGGAAACGGTACAGTGGATCGATTTGATTTTTTTTGGTACTCGTTCCGATCAAACGTGTTACGAAATAAGATTATAGAACATCTTGCGAAAGATTAAGGTTTGAAAAAAAAAAAAATTTTCCTCGTTTTATTATTTTATTGGTTTTTTCCTTAGGTACACGCTTTTCGCGTTTGTTACCTATTCTTCCCCACATTATGACCGTTCTTCCTCTACTGTTTTACTTCCTTTTTTCTCCATCTTCCTCTCTGTTCCCCCCTCTTGCGGCCGCAGCCGACTTCCCCCTCCGTATTATATTCATCATGACATTTTCTGTCATGGGTATAGGGAAACTGCGGAAAACCTATACCAATACAGCCGGTCGTCGAATTCGCCCCCCGGTTGTGGAACTAGTCTTATTTCGCCGCGAAATGCCGAAGAAAAACATTTCACGACGAAATGTACGCGACCGGGATTCGAACTCGAGACCTCCCGGTCCGCTGGTTTAGTGGCGAGCACGCTAACCACTAGACCATCGCACCGGTTTCCTCGTTTTATTATTTTTTACTATAATCCACTTGGGGTACAATAGCGAAATTTTTTTCATATAATCTTTGGGCACCTTATTAGATTATATAATTTTTTCAAAATGATCGGATTGGTACGCCACAGTGAAAAAAATGAAACACACTTTATTGATATATTTTAGTTATATAGATATATAACTAAAAGATATCAATAAAGTCTGTTTCTTTTTTTTTCACTGTGGTGTACCAATCCGATCATTTTGAAAAAATTATATAATCTAATAAGGTGCCCAAAGATTATATGAAACAAATTTCGTTATTGTACCCCAAGTGGATTATAGTAAAAAAAATAAAACAAGGAACATTATTTTTTCTATAAACCTTAATCTTTCGCAAGATGTTCTATAATTTTATTTCGTAATACGCTTGATCGTAACAAGTATGAAAAAAATCGGATCGATCCACTGAACCGATTCCGGAATTTTTTTTTTTTTTATAAAAAAAAATTCATTTTTCCAAAACCATTGCGTTGACGGGAATGAGATTTTCCGAAAATTTGCTTTTTTTATACCTCAGAATATACTCCTAATTTCGCTGGAGAAAATGCGGGGGCAATTTTTCCCTACTTACCCGGCTATGGCCTTTGCGTCAGCTATACTGTGTGCCGCAGCGCGTCTCAAATTCAACATGTCTCGCCAGAATGGCGCCAGTGTCACCTTTTGGCATAATTTTTTTAATATACATTTCATTTAGTTTATTCGAAGATATGACTAATAACATCCTTGAATATTAATATGCTCTGATTCGTCGTTCTGCAAAAAAAAAATCGCGACATATCACTCAATTTTGGACGTTTACAGTGGTGTAAGTCCTAATGGTAAAACGAGCGTGCGCTCTTGGTTTCTATCGATTTTCTTAAAATTTTAATCAGACATTGTTCATACCATTATCCAAGTTTGAGTGAAATTTTATTCAGAATTTTTTTATTTTATTCTAAAATCAAATTTTCGTCCGCGTGCCGCAGAGCGTCTCAAATTCCACATGCCTCGCCAGAATGGCTCCAGCATGATCTTTTGGCATAATATTTTTATATAAATTTAATTTTGTTGACTCGAAGATATGACTAATAACATCCTTAAATATTAATATTCTTTTATTTGTCCTTCTAAAAAAAAATCGCGAAATATCACTTAATTTTGGACGTTTACAGTGGTGTAAGCCCTTATGGCAAAACGAGCGGGCGCACATGATTTCTATCGATTTTGTTCTAATTTTAACCAGACATTGTCCTTATCATTATGCAAGTTTGAATGAAACTTCAGAACAGTTGACTATTCAGATTGGGAGATAATGGATTTTTTAATAGCAACTTTTAACACTGCAGGGTCTGCATTGGCCGAAAGTTAGGTCACACGTACCATCCTATTGGGTTATTAATTTTGAATCAAAATTATGATTACATAGCAAACTAGTTAGGGAACGAGTCAAAAAAGTTTGGATTGTCTTTACTATTCAGTTTTGCTAAAGGTGTTCAGTAACGACAGAATGACTCTCCGTAAAAAATATGTGTCCCCTATAATAAGAAAACATTATGCAACACCGTAGAACAGTATTGTTCATTATTTCGAGAAAAAAGATAATTATCGTATTCCGAAAGTTAAAAACTTTCAACGTAAAAAAATATTTGCGTTATAAACATTAATATTCTATATTGCTTATGTTATTGCATTGTGTCTTTTTATAGAGGACAAATAGTTGTTCCGGAAAATTACTGTGTCTAAATTTCAATGCAGACCCTACAGTGTTAAAAGTTGCCATTTTTAAACCCATTATCTCCGAATCCAAATAGTCAACTGTTCTGAAATTTCACTGAAGCATGCACAATTATACGAACAAAATCTGGGTAAAATTTGAACAAAATCTATAAAAATCAAGAGCCCACGCTTGTTCTGCCTCAACGTTTTCAACCGTTGACCATTCAATTCTGATGGGCTGGAGGTTTGGACCCGTTGACACTGAGTATGAGATGAAGGCAGCCGTAACCATTGAGATGCAAGAAGGCCCTGCGTCCTCGCCCTTTGTTTGAAACGTACATGCGTAGGGGAAGCCAAGTGTGGCGCCACTGTCGAGGGGAGGTCGTCGGGCGCGTGTGACGTCACAGAAGGGGTCTCTGAGGAGGGGGGCCATGTGGTACGTGGAGCGACTGGCGGGAGGGGGAACCCAGCGTTGATGAGTGTTTCTTGTGTGTGTGTGTGTGTGTGTGTGTGTGTGCGTGTGTGTGTGTGTGTGTGTGTGTGTGTGTGTGTGTGTGTGTGTGTGTGTGTGTGTGTGTTTGTGTGGAAAGAAGGGGGTGGGGGCAAAAAGTATGCTTTGAATTAAATGGCAATAAAACTCTAGTTTATTAATAATTAAATAGAACAATGACCTTGCACAGTATATATTATACATAAAATCATTGGTCTGTGTGTGTGTGTGTGTGTGTGTGTGTGTGTGTGTGTGTGTGTGTGCGCGTGTGTGTGTGTGCGTGCGTGCGTGCGTGCGTGCGTGCGTGCATGCGTGCGTGCATGCGCGCGTGTGACAACCACATATGGGTCGGAAAATTTTCGGTAGTATGAAAACGTTAGGCGCCACATGAATGGCGGCCTTTCAAAATTCATTATTTATGACATGCAGCTGGTTCAATTCCGAAAGACAATGTCTATTGCATGCGCCCTGTCTCCAAGCTCGCCAACAGTCGAGACAGGTCCTGACAGGTTCCTTGGAAAAACTAAAAACTTTAGGGATCAAAGGCTGTGACCGCGGATGGACCACTTGAGCACAGCTGCACTCTAGAAAAGTCTCATCGAGGTCTCCATTCCGAAAGATAATGTCAAGATGTTTGCATGCGAGTCCACCCGTCACGAAACTCGCGAATACTTTATACAGATCTCGACAAGTCAGAATTTCTTTGAAAAATTATAAACTTTAGGGATCTATCGGGAAGGGCCGTTGGCGCCGATGGACCACTTGAGCTGCAGGACCCATAAAATCTGTTGACCCAATGCATTCCGACTTCCTGTTTTTTGTCTCATGTTCCTCGAGCGATCTACACGTTATCGGGAAACTCCGTTTTCCCGAGAGAGAGGGCCGATTTTTTCCTCGAAGGAAGAGCCTTTTTAATGATCCGCTCCGCTCAAATCTGGCCTCACTATGCATGAAGTAGTCAGTCTGTTAATATCGTGGAAGTTTTTCGTACTCATCAATATGGAGCAAATCTTGCATGACCAAGCCGTGCTTTTACGCTCGTTCGAAGATTTTGCTGCGTGGGAGCAACGATGCGTCGAGTTCGTCGAAGGGCTGGAATGTTCAAATGGTTGTGTAAAATATTTCGCACACGTTCAGCTGACATCCTACAGGTCTCAGCTATCTCATGCACTTTCAACCTGCGGTCTTCCAACACTATTTTATGGATTTTTTCAATCATCTCTAAAGTTGTGACTTCAAGGGGCCGTCCTGAGCGAGGCTCGTCAGAGGTGCTCACACGACCCATTTTAAATTCAGAAACCCACTGTTTAATAGTTGAATATGATGGGGAGGAGTCTCCTAGTGCTGAATCCATCTCTTCTTTTATTTGTTTTGGTGTAAAACCTTTCAAATGGAAGTATTTGATGACAGCACGTTTTTCCAATTTTTCCATTTTTACGAAAACAACGGAAGCGTCTCGCGCAATGTGCTCTCAAACGCAAACTAACGTAGCGATTGGGCTGAAACTGTACATACAAGCTCGGTAGGAATGGTACTGTAGGACGCCGCTCCAAAACTAGACCTAGTGGCACCATCTCTTGGTCAGGCCGGAAACTTTTCACCCCACCCTCGTACATATATGCTAGACGAATTAAACAAAACAATCGTTTTTTTGCAGGTGTTGTCACTACTTCGGATCAGAGGAAAAATTGCAATCACACGACGTCGATTGTGGAGCAATAAATGACTGTGCAATTCGACTACCAGATGACACCAATAAGTGGCTCCAGTTCAGCATCTTTAGCCGGAAAGAGCAACATCCCTTCATTGTGTATGCTGATTTGGAGTGTGCGCTGGTAAAAACCGATGGGGAGAACCTAGGGAAAGATATGTATCAGTATCATGAAGTATTTAGTATCGGATATTACGTGTGTTGTGCATATGAGGATTCATTATCTTCATATTGGTCGCGTTGCCGTGCCGATTGCGTATCGTGGTTTGTCGAAGAACCAAAAAATCTAGCACTGCGGATAAAAGAAATTTTCTGTGATAGGGTACCAATGGTGCATTTAACACCGAGTGAGCGGTCTAGTTTTCGAGCAGCAACTCAATGTCACATATGTGAGAAATCATTTGCGCTAGAAGATGTACGCGTTCGAGATCGTTGCCATCTGACTGGGCGCTATAGAGGTCCTGCTCATTCCAACTGCAACTCAAATTACAAACAGTCATTTTTCATTGCAGTAGTTTTCCACAATTTATCCGATCATGATGCGCATTTTATAATCAAGGAAGTAGCCACAGCGTTTGAAGGAAGAACCGATGTGCTTCCAATCAGAAAGGAGAAGTACATCTCCTTTACGAAGCATGTTGAAATTACAGATGATTCAAAACACAAGATCCAATTGCGCTTCATCGACTCATACAAATTCCTCAACACCAGTCCCGACAAATTAGCCTCATTTTTGACCGAGGACAAACTCAAAATTTTACGCACACAATTCCCAACTCTCTCGACAGACGATTTCAATTTGCGGATGCGAAAAGGGGTCTTCCCTTTTGAATATATTGATGACGCGACGAAGCTAGACGACACTTGCCTACCACCGCATGACGCATTTTACAGTTCCCTGACAGATGCTACATTATGTGAGAGTGAGTACACACATGCTGAGAACGTTTGGGAGCCATTCTCCATTCGAACGCTGGGTGACTATAGCGATTTGTACTTGAAGACAGATGTCGTGTTATTAGCCGATATTTTCGAAAACTTTCGAAATACATGCGTTGAGAGCTATGGACTGGATCCCGCGTATTACTACACATTGCCGGGGTATACCTGGGATGCTATGTTAAAACACTCGAATGTCAAGTTTGAATTACTAACTGACATCCACATGGTTTTATTCGATGAGCGGGGTATACGTGGTGGTCTGAGTCAATGCTTGAACCGATATGCACACGCTAATAACAAGTACATGGAGTCGTTTGATCCGTCGAAAGCATCACATATGTTGTGCCCCGGCTTCTGACGATGCGCGGAAAGCACGGAATTTGGCTCTCGAGTAAGTTGACACCGTGGGTTGTCGGCTGCTCGAGGGCGAGGGTATGTGGGGACTTTTCACGTTCCGAGTAAATCTCCAACTCGGGATATTGCAACTTCAACAACTTATATTTTATTTAAAATTAGGCAACAATATTACAATTTTTTTTTATGCTTTGAGACCGACCTCCTCGGCTTCTGGCCGAAGACTGCCTTTCGATTAATTCTTTCAGCTAATTGTTAACTCGGGTTTTCGCAACCAATCCTTCGAGAACGTTCGAATCGTTCGATTGTACTTCAGCGTTTTTTCGGCTGAGTCGAGCGGAATATCGGGCTTGTAAAATATCGAGCTTGATATCGTCGCTTGGGGTCTTTGAACCTCATGCGTTAGCAATATGAAAATTCCTGTCTTTTCAGGGCACAACATTCCTCCACCTTTGGAAGACGAAATTCCCAATTTCGGCGATATAATATATATATTTTTTTTTTCATAGCTTTGGCAAGTTTTGTCTCTTGGTCGTTTCTCGGCTTACAATAATACAATCGATTACGAAGGTACAAGTGCCTTTCTAATATTATAATGTATATCCTTTTTTTTTATATTTCGATTTTCTCTTTTTTTTTCATTTACGTTGTGCGTGTGCGAGATGCATTTCGCGTGAATATGACTCGCGGATTTTGTGAGTCAGCTGTTGCC
The DNA here is from genome assembly GCA_964007375.1 of Ophion obscuratus. NCBI lineage: Eukaryota > Metazoa > Arthropoda > Insecta > Hymenoptera > Ichneumonidae > Ophion > Ophion obscuratus. The sequence goes on from OZ023313.1 coordinate 52,526,369, forward strand.
TTGCGTTTGGCAGCTCGCGGTCTGGCCGGAGCTACGTCAGCAAGGTCGTTAATTCAGTGCAACATTTTAATTCCGAAATACGATATAATCATTGCGAAGGGAATCATTCCGCTGAGGGCATAATTCCCTATGATGTGACTCTGTGTTGTCACATGATCGTAATTTTTGTTTAATTTTGTTTTCAATATTTCAATTCGTTCGCCAATTTTGTTAACTTCGTATGGATCATTAATTATCGTATGAGGAATATTTTCCAATATTAAAGGTTGAGGTAATTCGTTTTCTGTAGTCAGAAAAGATAGGTTGAATGGCGGTAAAAATTGTAGGAATTTTTCGTGTACAGTTTCCTTGAAATTTTCAATCTTAAAATCTATGGAGGTGACGGAACATTTCCCATCCAAAGCCAATAATCGTGTTCCAGTAATTGTCGCATGAGTTGTCGCAGAGTTTTTACAGTTTATTGTGAGAGTTACTGTCTCTGGGGCTACATATATCCATTGCCCTTCTTGTTCCAGAGCAATGACCAAAGAATTTTCTAATTTAACTAAACGATGTGTACAATTCGCCGTTTCGGGGTCTTTTCCTAAAAATATCGATAGTTCGCATGACGCTCCTGATCGTATTTTTCGTCTTGCGTTTTTCGGATGACAACAATATTGATAATTTTGTCGTTTTCATTTGGATAATTCGTTTCCTGAGAATGACAGATATTCTCGACGCTCTCGATCAATTATAACGTTTTTGACGGTCGTTTCTATGCACCGAAACGTGTCTTTTTCTACTCTTACGGGTAGAGGATAGACTTTATTCACATTGAACTCGTTGTTGTCGATTAATGGAATTTTTATCACAACGGTGAGGGTATTTTGAATACTATATGCGCCTAATTCAGAAATTTCCAGTAATTCGTTAATTTTTTCTGGACGTATTTTTGTCGGAAAATTCAGTCCTTTTGGTAGATTTGGTAGTGTTTCTATCAGTTACGCGTAGAGTTGTCTAGGCGACAATATTGTAGGATTAACGATTCCTTTCGGCAAGCCTACTAAAAAGTTAGATAATTGACGTATATCCTTTAATAAGGATTCGATGATTACGCTAATAGTTGTTAATTTCTCGTCCAATTGTTGACGTGTTAAAATATCTATTACGAGATTTTGCATTCCATTGTGTAAATTCTTTACTAAACGGCCTAGTGTTTCTTCGTTTGCCGCGAGGCGATTCTTTGTGCGATTGAACATTTCCAGTGTAATTTGCTAGATTTGCAAATTTTCTTTTAACGCATCTTCTGTTATTTCTTATTTTTTCGTTATCGCTGTAATTTGCCGTTCGATGTTCGCAGCGTCATTCGCATCTAAGTTGCCTGTTATCAATTTTATAATGGATCCTAATCCGTCTATTAATCCTCTTTTATTTATTTTACCTTTTGTGTCAGTTATATCGTAAATGGACTGCATTTCGGAATTTATTTTTCCTTTCATGGTTTCGAGGGAACTCGTTACGAGAGAACATAGCTTGTCCTCTGGCATCGTTTGACATAATTTTAATAGCTTTTCCAGCTTTTCCCTAATACTCTTTTCTCTATTTGCTATTGGCAGAAGATCCATGCGGATTACCAGTTTCCACATTTCCTGAAACGTGTGTAGTTTTCCGATTTCCTCGTAATAAATTCCTGGGGTTGTGGAAAATTGCGTTGCGTGGAATTCTGTATTTTCCTTTCTTTCATTAGTCCTTTCTGTCGTCCTAACTGTTGAGATTGATAACCTGCAAAAAAGGATTTGCGTTTTTATTTTCAATAAAGTTTTCTTGCTCGTTTCCCTATCTCTACGTGCAATACCTTTCCTTTTTTTTCTTGCCAGTTCAAATAATCGTTTTTTTGCTTACATTGCGATTTCTTTTCTCTCTATTCTCTTTCTTTCTCTTTTTCTAGGAAGCGATGCTTCGTCGGCGTCGCGGTCAGGGACCCTAGGGGTCTCCTGATGCAGGGTCAGCTCGATTAGCTGGCCTTGGGGGTGCACTGCGCTCGGTATAGTTTGGTGCCGGGCGCAATTAATGGGAAAGTGGGGACACTTTTGGGGTTTCAATAGCTCCACTGTTCTGTAGGGGCTACATCAATTATTGTACCTTCTTCCACGTGAAGTCTTCCGGAAAGGATAAAAATTGAGTGAGTATTTGTCTTTGTTTTCCCGTTTTTTTGTGTGTTTAGTCTCTTTTGTTCCTTTTCTAAAATGTTTGCGTGTGTTTTTTTCCTTTCCAAAATGGAACCCGCGTTCGACCACGGCACGCAGCTGACGTTTTGGAGCCGGAGTTTCGACCTTGTTTTAGTGAGTATTCATAATTACGTACATACACACACACACACACACACACAAACACACGCGCGCACACACACATATATGTGTGTGTGTTTTTTTCTTCCCCCCTGATTCTAATGGGTCTCTTTTTTTCTTTTTTTTCAGTCGGTAAAACGGCCGTCGTCTGGCCGGCGAGTGTGGAGGGGATCGTGGCTCCGCAACTTTGTCACCCTAGCCAAAGGCGTTCAGTCCCGACGGCGAGCGCTCCGGGAGGCCCTCACTCGCTTTGGGGTGATGACGCCTTTTCCCGCGAATGCGTCGAGTGGGATTGGGACGGCGTCCCGGGCGATACCTTCGGGCTGCGGGCCCTATTTGGGCTAGAGCCCTTAGCCCGTTTTGCGTCTAATCCGAGCTGGGAGGCTTATGTGGCCTGCATAAACTAGTTATAAGGGTTTTTTTTCCTCGACTGTAACAATATATTGAAAAAGAAATGGTATAACTTTTCTTTGATTATTTTCCCGCGCGCTTTTTCCCTATTTCCTATTACATTTTATATTAGTTCATTTATTTATTTATTCTTTTATTTTTATCTATATATTTTTTTGTTGAACGGGTGGCAGCTCGCCACCCGTACGCGAATCCCTCGCGTGACGTTGGTCGCTCGGCCGTTGCTTGGCCACGGCGCGAGACGGAGAGGCGTTGATCGACGCCTCGTGGGCTGCTCGCGGGACTCCGCGGGCCAGGCGAGTAGTCCCTCCTACTCTACGGTCAGCGGGTAACGTAGGGTTTAATCCGGTCTACATGTACCCGGACTGCTTTACGTCCACGGCCGATAGTGTATTTCGCTTCGGAATCTTTGTTGCGTACTGTGTAAGGCCCTGTCCACTTGGGGGAAAGCTTCGCTGATCGGCCTCAGCGTACAGTAGTGTCGTGGAGTAGGACTCTGTCGCCGGGGCGGTATTCCACCGTACCAGCGGTGATATCATGCCCTTCTATTACCCTTTCCTTTCCTTTTTCCAATCGTTCTTTTGCCACGTTCCATGTGGCTCGAAGCCGTTCGCGTAACTCGGGGACATAATCGTCGTATGAGTACGTCTTTCGTGGTGCTTCTTTAAGCGCCGTCGGTAAATCGGCTACTTTTCCAAACACCAACTCGTACGGAATGAAACCTGTCGCTGTGTGCGGGGTGGTATTGTATGTAAATATCGCGTATGGCAACCACTCATCCCAATCCGTTAGATCCTCTTTAATGAAACATTTCAAGTATTCTGCGAGAGCTCGGTGTGAACGCTCCAATGCTCCGTTTGATTGAGGATGGTATGCTGTCGTTTGAATCTTTTTTATTCGGAATAATTGGCACATCTCCTTGAAAGTTTCGCTCAGAAAATTCGTTCCTTGGTCTGACAATAATTCTTTTGGAGTGCCGTAATTGCAAACAATTTGAGTCGCAAATCCTTTGGCTACTTCCTTGGCTTCTTGCGTTTTTAGCAGTATAGCTGCGCTATACTTGGATAATGCGTCTTGAAAAGTCAGGATGTATTTATTCCCGGCTTCGGTCTCGGGTAAGGGACCTACTATATTGACTGCACATTTGACGAATGGTGTCTTGGGTGTGTCGGTAATAGTCATGGGGGCATGCTTGCGTCGTGTTTGAGACTGTTGATGGGTCGATTCGAGAAGGATATTGAATAATTTCGTACACTTTATAACAATCATATTTACTTTAATAAGAAAACATCGTGACAAGAAAGGATCGCGCGATGATGAGCTCGATCGCCATGTTCGATTGTTTCTTCGTGTATATCGATGTAGTCATTTTGCGCTTTCCCGCGAGAGGCGCTCACGGGAAACGATACCCGAGAAGTTCGGTGCTCGAACACGTCGCGTGATTTTATTTTTCTGGCATTTGACGCATGATTTTACGTAGTTTTTTATTTCGTTATTCATTCCAGGCCAGCTGTACTTTATCTTCATTCGTTGTTTCATCCCTTTTTCGCCTGGGTGGCCTCCAAGAGGGGCGTCGTGGTAGTCTTGCAGGATCGTACCTCGCTCCTCTTCACTCGGGCACTCTCGATCTCCTATTTCCGTCTTTGTCTCGCTGTCGCTTGTTGTCTCGCTTGCGCTCGAGCATTTTTCTATTTCCTTCTCTTTTCCGCTCGCGCCTGCTGCCTGGTGCACCTCTACTGGTGGGAGTGGCGGTCCGTTCTCGCTCGCGCGGGCCTCTGTCGCCTTGCGTGGGCGTTCCTCTCTAGCGGGCTGCATTGTTTTTCTCGGCCGGCCATGTGCTCGCGGGACCAGCTGACCACGGCCATGCTGGCTCCCCATGAGCGGGGGACCTTCCGCGGCCTCCCTCTACCGCGCTTCTCGGCGTCCTTGTGACGTACCACCGCCTCGGGTTCTTGCCGCGTCAGCAGCAATACATGCATACGGCTTAAAGCATCCGCATTCGTATTCTTCTTGCCAGCCTTATATTCTATGGTATAGTTGAACTCCTCTATTTTTATTCTCCAGCGCATCAGCCGTGATCCCAGATCTTTTACGTTGAAAAGCCATGTGAGGGGCTAATGATCCGTCACGATGGTGAATTTTGTTCCATATATGTATGGTCGGAATTGCGCTACTGCCCAAATTATTGCTAGCATTTTCTTTTCCGTTGTTGAATAATTCATCTCTGCCTTGTTCAGAGTGCGACTCGCGTAACAGATGGGTAGATCTTTTCCGATTTTTCCTTGCGATAAAATCGCGCCAATTGCCTTGTCAGAGGCATCAGTTGTCACCACGAAGGGTTTCTCGAAATCCGGATACTGCAGGATCGGTGCGGTGCTGAGAGTTTCCTTCAATTTTTGGAAAGCTTGTTCGCAGTTTTCGTCCCAAATGAATTTGTTTTCTTTTTTAATCAGTTCTGTTAACGGCTTTGAAAGTTTTGAAAAATCCTGTATGAATTTTCGGTAATATCCGGCTAGTCCCAGAAATCATTGCACCTCTTTTACGTTTTTTGGGGCTGGAAATCGTTGTACAGTCTCTATTTTTTCCGGATCGGGTTTTACTCCCACTTCGGTAATAATGTATCCCAAGTACTGGGTTTCTTTTCGCAGAAATCAACATTTCCTAGGTTGAACCTTTAATTGGGCTTCTCTCAGTCGATCGAATACTTATGTCAGCCTTTTGTTGTGTTCTTCGAATGATGATCCGTATACTACTATATCGTCGAGATATACGTAGCATTTTAGTCCTTGTAATCTAGCAAGTCCATCAGCCTTTGAAAGGTTGGTGGGGCGTTTTTTAAATCCAAATAGCATTCGGTTGTACTCGTAATGTCCAAGAGGAGTGGAGAAAGCGGTTTTCTCCTTGTCTTTTTCGGCCATTGGGATTTGATGAAATCCCGATGCGAAATCGAGAGTTAATGTTTCAAGAGAGTCAAATATTAGGCAATGGATACGAGTCTCCTTCCGTTGCTTCGTTGAGTTTTCGGAAGTCTACTACCACTCTCTTGCGTATATTTCCGTCGGCATCAGGCTTTTTTGGAACGACGAGTAGAGGAGCATTCCATGGGCTCTTGCTCGGTCGAATTATTTCGTTTTTTAGCATCTCTTTTTTCTGCGCCATTACTTCTTGCTTGTGTACTTCTGGTAATCGATATGGACGAATTTTTATTGGCATTGTCTCTGATCGTACGCTTATGCGGTGCTCCACTATAGCGTTGCACCCAAGCGACTCTTCCTCCAAATGGAAGACGTGAGCATATGCGTCAGCAAATTCGCGTAGTAATTTTTCTTCTTCTGGGTTTAAGTTCGAATCTCTTTTGATTTCTTCCCATATTTTGTTTTTTCTTCTTAATTTTCTTCGATCGTTACAGCACTTATTTCCTTTTCTTAGGTTGGCTTTTCTTCTTTAATTTCTTCAATTTGCACCGTTGGCCTTTCTATTTCGGTTTCTTCATTGTTTGAGTTTCGCACTACTATGAGGCAGGAATGTCCTTCTGGGTGGACGTAACATCCGCCTATCTTTACTCCTGGTCGCCCTTCTTTTGCTGCGACACATCCTATTTTTGCCGTCAATGTTTTTGCGTATAGCATTTGCTCTGTTCTGGGAGGTAGTTTAATTTTATTCGTTTCGTCCAGCATAGGGGTCGGATGTCCGTATATTCTAATATGTCTTGCGCTTAGGATGTCGACGTTGTGCTCTCTCATGAAGTCCAAACCCATTATTCCGTCTACTTCCAGTGGTACTGCTCCATCAATTACGTAGAACCCGTGTTCTACGTTTACTGCGGGTGTTTCGAGCACGAGCATAATTTTACACAATGCGTAGAATTTTTTTCCTCCGATTCCTTTTCGATCGTTTCTTCTATTATTTCTGTGTCCTTTTTTAATACACTCTTTTTCATGAGACTACATTGGGCTCCGGTGTCTCCTTTCAACGTGAGGATTTTGTTTCTGGCCTGGGGAGACAAGATGTGGGAGTCGCTAGCAGCTCCTCCAGAATTGATCGTCGTTATCCAGTACGATTTTATTTTCTTCCTTGTATTTTTTCTTTTGGACGGACCTGTATTTGATGCTTCGATTATTCTTCTGACGTTGCGTTTTTTGTCTTCGTTCATTGCCATTGCCATATCGAGCAAAAATGACCTAATTGTTTTACTGTTTCCGATGTCGTTGCGGTTTTCTTTTCTTGGCCTGTCTACGTTTGTTGCCGTTATCATATCGAGCGAAAATGATCCAATTGTTTTTTTCTTTTCGCTGTCGTGGCGATTTTCTTCCTTTGGTCTGTCTTCTTTTGGCCTATTTTTATTTGCGTTCCAGCGATACTGATTTGGGCGCCCTGGGAGCCCACTCTTGTTGTAGTAGCTGGTTCCTTGGCCCTGCTGATAATTCGTCTGATGATTTTGATGATTCCCGGTTCCCGGTGCCTGTCGATAACCGTTTCCTTGTCCTTGATGCCAATTCCTTTTTCGGTAATCCTTGTACGCGTGTCCCGGTTTCTTGCAGTAATTGCAAGTGATGTTGAATTGATGCACGCTTTTCGATGGAGCTGGTAGGCTGTGTAGGCTGGTTGGCTGGCTGGCTGGTAGGCTGGTAGGCTGGTAGGCTTCCGTAAGAAGATGTGTTGGATCGGCAATCCTTCGCTAAATGTCCCATTTTGTGACATTTATTGCACGTCATCGGCGGTCGTTTTTCCAGATGAGTCTGTTTGTTTATAGATTCGCCTCCTCGTAGCGATTTTTCCTCTTCCATTGCTCCTTTAAGGGCTGATCCAAGATCCTTGAATCCTCGAGCCTTTACGATGACTTGATATTCCCTTCGAAGTCCTCTTTCGAAGTTGTATAGGGCTAATTGCCTTACATATGTCTCAATTGTTCTTTTTTCCGCAGGCCTCGAGTCGTTGACCGTATGCTAACACGCTCTCGTTGTATTTTTGCTTGCACGTATTAAAATCGACTTGTAAAGCGGCTACTGTACGTCGCGTTCCATATAATGCTGTCATTTCTTCTTTAAATTGTTCGTACGATTCAATTTCTTTATATAGGGTATCTTTTCGCGCTTTTCCTTTCACTTTTGTTGCTAACACGGATTGTAAAAGGGAATGTCTATCGGCTGCTACAACGCACGCGTTTGCATAGCCGAATGCTTCAATTATGTCGTCGACTTCTTCAGGTTTTTCGCCATCAAATCGGGGAATGTGGCTTCGCGCCTCCTTTAGGGTCATGAAACCATTCTCTTGCGCCATGTTATCTGAATTAAGTTGGAGTAGGGAAAATTCTTCAATTTCTATTTCGCGACCACGCCTAGCATCTATATTTTCAGGAGACTGATCAGAATCCGTTGATAGATCAGAAAAATGGACGGTTTGATCTGCTGCGGGTCGAATTTTAATACGTTTCGCAGCTGTCGGCCTATTTGAGGAATTTTGTGAATTTGGACTTTCGTCTGAACTTGTTGCGGATCGAAATCGCTTTTTCCTAGGTACCTGTAGTTCTTGTTCGACTGTTTGATTCTCGGGACGATCTCTTGCAATGAGTTCGTCGAAAATTGAATTTTATGAACGCGATAATTTGTTGTTACCCGGTAATCGGTATAATTTACGACGCTCGTCTACGTTTGACATTAATGTTTAATTGTTTGGCTTTGGAGGGTGTTTTTTGGTAAATGTTCCGTCACAGTACGATGATGCGCCTCATGTTGACCGATGCTTCGTAGTCGGTTGTTCACAAGATGTTGACCTCGTTCTCGTAGCTATTTGACAGGAAATTGCCAGTATTGTTCCCTGTTGTCGTGTTGCTTTGGTTTGCTGTTCTCGTGCGCTCCGTTGTTCCGTTGTAGAAGGTATTTGGTGAGTCTTCGCCCTTGGGTCGGTCTGGTATCGATGATCCTCGGGAATTGGTTGCTTTTGGACAGCTCTGTACGGTTGACTCGGGCGTTTGCTTACGCCGCTCGTTTTCTTTTTTATTTGTCCGGTTCGACGGTCGTCGATCGGATCACTCGTTGACCTCCTTTTCAGCAGTTGCTGCGTTCAGTTTATTTTGTACGTTGGATAGGATGTTTCCTTCTTCTTTTTTTTTTGAAGTTGTGTAATGCAAAGTTGCGGTATCCCCAATTGCGGGTATCCCACCGCTGCCACCAATGTTGTGTCCCGGCTTCTGACGATGCGCGGAGAGCACGGAATTTCGCTCTCGATTAAGTTGACACCGTGGGTTGTTGGCTGCTCGAGGGCGAGGGTATGTGGGGACTTTTCCCGTTCGGAGTAAATCTCCAACTCGGGATATTGCAACTTGAACAACTTATACTTTATTTAAAATTGGGCAACAATATTACAATTCTTTGTTATGCCTTGAGACCGACCTCCTCGGCTTCTGGCCGAAGACTGCCTTTCGATTAATTCTTTCAGCTAGTTGTTAACTCGGGTTTTCGCAACCAATCCTTCGAGAACGTTCGAATCGTTCGATTGTGATTCAGCGTTTTTTCGGCTGAGTCGAGCGGAATATAGGGCTTGTGAAATATCGGGCTCGATATCGTCGCTTGAGGTCTTTGAACCTCATGCGTTAGCAATATGAAAATTCCTGTCTTTTCAGGGCACAACACATACTTGATGTATTTTGATGTCAATAATTTGTATGGATGGGCAATGTGTCAACCCTTGCCATATGAAGATTTTTGATGGGTCAACGATGTGTGCAACTTCGATACATTATGCATCGCGCTAGACTCACCTATGGGCTACATCATTGAAGTCTACTTGGGATATCCCCAATCTCTACATGATGCGCATAAAGACCTGCGGTTTTGTCCAATACATGAAAAACCGCCGGGTAAGCAGGGGAAAAAGCACTACCGGAATTTGCAGCAGTGCTTACGCCATGTACTTTGCCTCACGAAAATCCAGAGTCCTACAGTTTACACAATCCCCATGGCTGCGTTCGTATATCGAGTTAAATACCCAGTTTCGAACGCTTGCCAAAAACGATTTCGAAAAGAATTTATTCAAATTAATGAATAATGCGGTCTTTGGCAAAACGATGGAGAATGTGCGCAATCATGTAGATGTAAAGCTTTTAACGAAATGGGAGGGCAGATATGGCGCAGAGGCAATGATTTCGATGACAAACTTCCACAGCCGACGTGTTTTTTTTTTTCGGAAAACCTCGTTGTCTTGGAATTGCGCAATCTCGAGGTGAAATTCAACAAGCCGATATATGTGGTTATGTGCATACTCGATGTATCCAAAACGTGCTTGTATGGATTTCATCACGAGTATATCGTACCTCTGTATTAAGATAAATGTAAAGTCATGTATACCGATACGGATAGTCTCATATATGACATTGAGAGCGATTATATATATGTCGACATGAAGCGCGACATTTCAAAATTCGATAGAAGCGATTATTTGGCGGACAATAGGAATGGTATGCCGCTCGTCAACAAGAAGGTACCCGGTCTCATGAAGGACGAATGTAATGGAGCAATTATGACCGAATTTATTGGACTTCGATCTAAAATGTATGCGACACGTGTTGAGGGTACGAAGGGCACGAAAAAAATTAAAGGTGTCAAAAGTAGCGTTGTGGCGAGGACAATCACGTTTGACGCTTATGCTCGATGCTTGAAGGAAGAAGTTGAAATGGAGCGTAATCAAACGTGCATTCGATCAAAGTAGCATAAGGTCTACACCATTCACGAGATGAAAATTGCTCCGAGTCCTCATGACGATAAGCGGTATATCATACTTGGGACCTCTGATACCCTACCATGGGGGCATTATAGAATACCGTCGTAAAAAGTTTTGTAAATTTTTTTTTTCTACAACCGTGATGTAAAATTGTGTATATTTTTTTTGTGAATATCGATATCTAAAACTCGTGAAAATTGTGTATATATTGTGTTCACTCGATGTAAAACTTGTTAAAATTATGTTTGTTGTAAATATTTAACCGTATAAGAATATATGTATTATTTTCTGTAAATAAAGAAACGGACATTTTATAATCCCATGTGTTTATTCACTCTATCCATCTCCTCGTACCCACGTTCCACGAAAAAAAAAACATGTGTGAGGGGTTCAATGAGTTTCAAGAGACTTTCTACGACGATCGTGAGACGTTTGAAGATGTTCGTGAGACGTTCAGGAGACTTTAGGAAACGTTTATAAGACGTTTGAAGACATTCATGAGAGGTTCGAAGACGTTCGGAGACTTTCGAAGACATTCAAGAGATCTTTGACGATAATCATAATACGTTTGAAGACATCGATGAGGGGTTCGACGACTCTTTAGAGACTTTCACACACATTCACGAAGGGTTTGAAGACGTTCAAAATACTTTCGAATACGCTCAAGAGACCTTCGACGACAATCATAATACGTTTGGAGACATTCATGAGGGGTTCGAAGACGCTTGAGAGACTTTCAAAGACATTCACGAGGGTCTCGAAGACGTTCAAGAGACTTTTGACGACATTCATAATACGTTTGAAGACGCTTAAGAGACTTTCAACGACATTCAAGAGATCTTTGACGATATGTATAATACGTTTGAAGACATCGATGAGGGGTTCAACGACGTTTTAGAGACTTTCACAGACATTCACGAAGGGTTTGAAGACGTTTAAAATAGTTTCGAAATACTTCTCTTTTTAACCATGCAGGCTAACAAGGGGACAGTACGGCAGTCGGATTTTTGTAATTTTTCGTACTCATGGTACGCGAAGTTCAGAGCTCGAATATTAATATCCCAAAGCAGTTCGACGCCATATTCAGAAATTTTCGAGAAAATTGACTTTGAAGTTTTTGAGCTCACTCTTATCCCACAAAGATGCAACGATATTCGAATCGGGCTCGTGGCGTACCCGGTAGCGCTCGAGTCTAGTAATCGCGGGGTCGCTGGTTCGAGTCTCACTTCGAATTTTTTTTTTTTTTTTTTTTTTTCATTTTTTTTTAATTCGCATACCTCCGTCATTTAAATATCCCGATAAATTTTTGTTGTATATAATCACATATTATTATATATAATTAATATAATATATCTATATATGTTTATATATGGACAAAATCCATGTATAGTTATTTATGTACAAAATTCATTATAGTTATACATAATTATATATTTTCTCATATATGATCATATATTATTTATATATAACAATAGGTGATTATTTATAAAAAAAATTAATAAATAATCCCGGGGTAAAAATCATAAAATCTATGCTAATTCACATATACGTAATTATAATTGTCAATGATAAATGCAAGTCTTATTTTTGATTATCTCTTGCTTGAAATTGCGAATAGGCGACGTAAAAATATCCAGTAATAATATTTACATAAACTCCCTTGTAGATTAATAGGAATATAAATAGAAGAATAAATGTTGAAATATGTGAATATAACGCTTGCTTTGGCAACCGTCGATATTGTGAATAACAGTTCTGCGTACATCGTTTGCCTTTGTCCTGATCAACTACCGGCGAAGCGGGCACAGCTGCTTGTGCACAAATGATTTCTGGGAATTCCAGAACGGGTGGAAGGGATACGGCGTCTTCCGCAAGGAATGCCTGTTTGAAGTAGCATTCGACCGTTGGTTTTCGGAGCAGCAAGTACTGTTTTTCGGCGTGGTGCACGATTTTGTAGAATATTTGATAAAAAAAAGATGAAAATGTCGGGCGTGGGAGACGACGAGGTGCCTGGGCCTTCGACGGCACAAGATGATATTGAATATTCTTTGTGCAGTGAAGTTTCAAAATTACGATTGAAGGATGCCCTCGTATATTACGAGCAAATTCTCGCGCAAAATAATCTTGTGGCACCAACACCATCGGAGGTAATTACTGAAGAGGGAATGTTACTAGCAGAAGACTTGTTCCATTATACAGTACAAACTTTACACGAAAAAAAGTTTGTAACGGATGAAGAACTGATTATGCTTGATGAATTGGACGAAGAATACGCTTTTGACGAACCTGCATCTGACAACGAAGATTCTTCTGAAAATTATGAGCCAGAGGAGAAAAGGGCGAAATCGTACACGGAGAATATTCCGCTGGATTATAAAAGGAAAGTTATCAATATAGTTCGAGCACATCCGACATGGAGCCTAAAAGTTCTGCAAAAAAACGGGTGCAGCCGCTTAAAGCGCATGGAGGAATTGCCAAAATGGGAAAAACATGTAAAAAGCGGAGGAACCATGACAGACAAATACGCGACCATCGATTCGTGGACTTACGATCGCTTTGAGGAAGCGCGACAGAACAACCAACAAGTTACAACCCGGAACTTGCAGCCGTGGGCTTTATCGGCTGCGAGTCAATTAGAAAATTTTGATTTCAAAGCTTCCGATAGGTGGGTTGTGAAATTTAAACGGAGACATCGAATTCGCCAAAGAAAAATCACGAAGTTTGTAACGGAAAGAGAAACCGTAACGCTGGATGAAATCCTGGCTGCTGCAGAAGATTTTCGTATCCAGGCTCGTGACGTCGTAACAAACTTTGGTCCCGATTTCGTCATTAATACAGACCAAACAGGTATTCAAAATTTTTCTCATTTTCCATAATAAATTAATGTAGACTTTCGTATATAGTATTTTCAATTTATTCCTTTTTTATTTTTTTCAGGATGCCAATACCAGTCGACGTTCGACAGAACTCTGGCGACCAAAGGATCAAAAGTAGTGCTGGTAAAGCGGCAGAATATGAATAAAGTCACCCATTCCTATACTGCGCAGTACTCTGTCACCCTATCAGGAAAATTGTTGCCCCTGGTGTTCGTATGCCTACAAGAAACAACAGGTTCATTTGGTCCCAGAGTTCAAAAATCGGTCGACGAGTACCTAAAAAAAATACGGAAACGTCGTAGTCACGTCATCGAAATCGGGAAAATTGACTACAAAGTTATACAAAGATTTTTTAATCAACGTTTTGAAACCCTACGCAAAAAAGAAAAGTTTTTCTTAATTATCGATTCCTGGGGAGGCCAAACCGATACCGTGATGTACAATGAGATGTTTCGAAATGACAGGCGTCTGCCTACTTGCACGGTGCAGGTAATTCCACCAAAATGCACTCCATTAGTGCAACCTTGTGACGTGTATTTTTACCGCCAAGTAAAAAATTTCATAAAGCGTCGGCAGAACTGCGCCTATCTGATTGAACAAGGACGTGAAATTAATGATAGAGAAGATAGCATAAAAATTCATTCTATTGTTCATCATCAGTTGTCTTCTCCGGTCTTCAATAACATGATCAGATATGCGGGGTTTGCTTCGAAACTTTGCGATCAAAGAGAAATCTTCATGAACGTGAATGAAGTTTGTTTTTCGATCGATGTATTGAAAAAAATTGCGAATGTAACAATGCAGCGTTTGTACGGTGTGCGAGATGCCGTGAAAATTACTGTTTTCCTTGTTTTTATGGTGGTTATCACTCTGGCTCGTGTAACATTACACCCGATGTATAAAACAAACGAATACAGACCGAATAATAAAGTATTCAATTCCTTACCCGACGTTTTTCATTTTCATCCTAAAAATGTTGTTGGTTATAAATATTGATACTTGAAAATGTATGTTTATAATCAAGAGATAATTAAAAATATGACTAGCGTTTTTTCATTTAAAAAAAATGAAAAAAAAAAAAAAAAAAAAAAAAAAAAATTCGAAGTGAGACTCGAACCAGCGACCCCGCGATTACTAGACTCGAGCGCTACCGGGTACGCCACGAGCTCGGTTCGAATATCGTTGCATCTTTGTGGGATAAGAGTGCGCTAGAAAACTTCAAAGTCGATTTTCTCGAAAATTTCTGAATATGGCGTCGAACTGCTTTGGGATATTAATATTCGAGCTCTGAACTTCGCGTACCATGAGTACGAAAAGTTACAAAAATCCGACTGCCGTACTGTCCCCTCGTAAGTCGCTACGCAGCATTTCCAGTATACTTGTGTGGTACTTACATTGTACTTTTATTGGGAGTAAAAATAAGTTTCCGCCTCTTTTTATGCGAACATTTTTTATGCGAAAATGTCCAGGTTTGGGTCGAATAAGCGTCATTTGCAGGAACTGTTGATTTACTTCTTTAATTTTAAAAAATGTGCAGTGACGGCGCATCGATTGCATGTAGAAGCACATGGTGAGGCTGCTTTAAGGTAGAACGAGCGCGCAATCTTGATTTCTATATATTTTGTTCAAATTTTAACCAGATATGGTGAGTGAAATTTCGGAACAGTCGCCTATTTAGATTGGGAGATAATGGGTTTCCAAATTGCAACTTTTCACACTGCAGGGTCTGCATTGATCGAAAGTCAGGTCGCATAATCCGTTGTACCATTCTATTCTGTTTATAAAATTTAAACAAAAATTATGTTTTGATAGCAAACTAGTTAGGGAAAGAGTGAAAAAAGTTTGATTTACCTTTACTATTCAGTTTTGCTAAAAACGTTCAGTAAAGACAAAATAATTATTCGTAAAAAATATTTGTCCCCTATAATAAGAAGACATATAGCAACACCGCAGAATAGTACTGTTCAATATTTCGAGAAAAAAATAATTATCGTGTTCCTAAAGCTAAAAATGTTGTCATAAAAAAATATTTGCATTATAAATATTAATATTTTTTTATTGTTTGTGTTAACTTCAGTAACAAATAAAAGTGTTGGTTCATTCGTAACTAATTAAAAACTTTGTTAGATTAAAAATTAGTTCCAAATATAAATTTGTGTTGCAGTATTATTTTCAATATGCCGCGCAAACTCACGTCATTGGATATGTGGAACGATGCGGTGCTGCCATTTGTCTTCTCATTATAGGGGACAATAATTTATTACGGAAAGTTATTGTCTAAATTTCAATGCAGACCCAGCAGTGTTAAAAGTTACAATTTTAAACCCCATTATTTCCCAATCTAAATAGTCGACTGTTCTGAAATTTCACTCACACATGCATAATGATATGAACAATGTCTGGTTAAAATTTCAACAAAATCTATAGAAATCGAAATTGTGGTAAAATGGTTTAAAAATGTTTAAATCGTGAGATTGATGTCGACAACAAAGAACGTAGCGGAAAGCGTAAAGTGCACGAAGACGCGGAATTAGGAGGATTATTGGAACGAAATCCGTGCCAAACGTAAGAGTTCCCCTAAATTACGCTTATTCGGCTCAAAACTCGACATTTTCGCACGAAAAAAATGATGTAATGCTAATAAAAAATCGCTAATATTTCGAGGTTATGGTCTTGCCAGATGTCCAAGCTTACGATATGACGTTTTACATCTGACAATTTCAACCATAACTTCCTGGTGGGTCCATCTTTCGTCAAACGGCGGAGACTTATTTGTACTCCCCATATACATGGTGGATCAATAACTATTAGCACCTTGGATGGTGGATCAATAACTATTAGCACTCAAGGTGGATCAATAACTATTAGCACTCAAGGTGGATCAATAACTATTAGCACTCAAGACTGTAAGGTTCACAGAAATATTTGCTGAAATGAAATTGCACAGCACGAAAGGGGCCATCCGATAGCAATAATGGTTTTTTTGCAGGTGGAGGTACTTCGGACATTTAAAGGTCAACTCCATTTTTTTCAATGGATCGTTATGTTTTTTTTCTGTATCATGAAAGAGCAGCTTAAAACGAGTTCAACGACCTATAACATGAGGTCATTGAAGGTCATAGAAAGTACAGAACGGCGGTAATATTAGGTGTACAAATAATTTTTAGGACAGTTTTCAAAAAATTCAAGATTTATTAAAAAAGAAGTAAAACACAGTTATTCATCGAAGTAATCTCCATCGCACTGAATGACCTTCAGCCATCTCTCAGGTAACTCGCGGATGCCTTTCGCAAAGAAACTTTCGTCTTGCGAGGTGAGAAATTTAGTGACCCATTTTTCCACTTCTTCAAATGTTTTGAATCGCACGTCAGACAAATCGTTCTGCATTTTCCGGAATAAATGATAATCTGATGGGGCTAAGTCTGGTGAATACGCCGGGTGTGGTACAGCTTCCCATCCAAGCGCTAGTAACGTATCCTTGACCGGTTTACCCACATGAGGCCGTGCGTTGTCATGGAGCAGTTTTACTGGACGTTTTCCTTTACCAGAAAATGGACGTTTCTTCTCAATTTCTTGATTCACTTGCATCAATTGACGACAATAGCAATCGGTAGTAACTGTTTGACCAGGTTTGAGAAGTTGATAATACAGTACGCTTTTCATATCCCACCATATGCACAGCATGACTTTGTTACAATGAACATTGCGCTTTGGCGTGGATGTTGTCGGCTCGCCGGGGTCAACCCAATGATATTTGCGTTTCGGATTATCAAAATAAATCCACTTTTCATCGCCGGTCACAATTTTCCACAAGAAAGACTTTCTATGTTGCTTGTTGTAAAGACTCACACAAATGTTAAGACGGCTGTTTTTATTTTCTTGAGTCAGAAAGTGTGGTACCCACTTTGTTCCTTTTCGAATCTTACCCATTGCTTTTAAACGATAAGAAACAGTTTGTTGAGTTACTCCAAGCTGTTCCGAAAGTTGTTTCTCCGTCTGACAAGAGTTTTAATCCAGCAACGCTTGCAGTTCCTAATCGTCCACCTTTACAGGAGGCCCCGTGCGTTCACGGTCACTAACGTCGAAATCACCTTCTTTGAATCGCTTATACCAATACTCACATGTACTTTTAGATACAATGTTGTCTCCAAGAACAGAACATATCGATTCACACGCTTTCCTAACACTTTTTCCTTGATGGAATTCATAGCGAATGCAGTGTCTAATAAATACACTTTGCAAAAAAATTTAGGGAGCAAGAAAAAAATCCAAATTTTTGGGGGATTTTCAACAGGCTGTAACTCATACAAAAATGGTCGTACAGCAAAGAAAAAAAAAGCAAATTGTAGCTCTAAGTGTCTAGTTTTCGGATCTGAGTTTGAAAATTTTTTTTTGAAAATTTTTTTCGAGTAATCATAAGAAAACCACCGAAAAAAAAATGTTCGAAATTTTTTTGGTTTTTTTTTAATCTACGGACGTGGAAAAAAAATTTTCGACTTAACCTCTATATGGACCGGATAGCTTGTTTATTCAGCTTTAATTTGGTTTTTTAAAAATCTCGATACGAGCATTTCTCGCTGAGATATCGGTGTTTGAATGGAAAAAGATCATTTTGTCTTTGATTACCAATATCTCAGCAACCAATGATCGCACAGAAATTTTGAGGTTGGTTTCAAAACCTTGAATAAATCCTCTACAAGGGTTGGCAATTGAATTTTGAAAAAAAAATTGTTTTCAATCATTACATGAATTTGAAAAAGCGACCAAAAAAGGGCTCATTGTGGTTTTTTGGAAAATCAAGCGCCCAATCAAAAATATTGCGGAAACCACTAATGTTAAGTGTGCCTTTTACTGTTCAATATACCCACAAAAACCCTATGAAGTTTCAATTCAATCCAGCCAACCGTTTTTTTCCCACTTGATCGAATTTTTGAAAAAATTAAAGGAGCAAGAATTTCGCTCTGAAAATGTCATAATTTTTATCAAAAATGAAAAAAAAAAAAAATCCTTTTTCTCTCAATTCTGTATTAGTGACTTGGAAAATTTTTGAAAAAAAAAAAATGGAAAATTTTTGAAAAAAAATTCCAAAATTTTTGAAAAAAAAAAATTTTTAAGAAAAGTTTTAAGAAAAACTGTTTTTTCTTAGACACTGTTTAAATTCGCACAAAAAAATTATTGTCCCAATATTCGTAGAACGAATATTCGACTTGCCTTGGGGGTATCAACTTTTAATTTATTCAATTAATTTGTGACTAGGAAAATTAAAGTGCGGAAGTGGAAAATCGGTGAGAAAGTGAGTCGCTACATTTCTTTAATTTAGGGCCAATTGAAAAAAAAAAATTTTTTTTTCAAAAATTTTGGAATTTTTTTTTCAAAAATTTTCGATTTTTTTTTTTCTTAAATTTTCCAAGTCACTAATACAGAATTGAGAGAAAAATGAAAAAAAATTTTTTTTTTTCATTTTTGATAAAAATTATGACATTTTCAGAGCGAAATTCTTGCTCCTTTAATTTTTTCAAAAATTCGATCAAGTGGGAAAAAAAACGGTTGGCTGGATTAAATTGAAACTTCGTAGGGTTTTTGTGGGTATATTGAACAGTAAAAGGCACACTCAACATTAGTGGTTTCCGCAATATTTTTGATTGGGCACTTGATTTTCCAAAAAACCACAAAAAGCCCTTTTTTGGTCGCTTTTTCAAATTCATGTAATGATTGAAAAAATTTTTTTTTTTCAAAATTCAATTGCCAAACCTCGTAGCGAATTTATTCAAGTTTTTGAAACCAACCTCAAAATTTCTGTGCGATCATTGGTTGCTGAGATATTGGTAATCAAGGACAAAATGATCTTTTTCCATTCAAACACCGATATCTCAGCGAGAAATGCTCGTATCGAGATTTTTAAAAAATCAAATTAAAGCTGAATAAACAAGCTATCCGGTCCATATAGAGGTTAAGTCGAAAAAAAAATTTCCACGTCCGTAGATTAAAAAAAAGAACCAAAAAAATTTCGATCATTTTTTTTTCGGTGGTTTTCTTATGATTACTCGAAAAATATTTTCAAAAAAAAATTTTCAAACTCAGATCCGAAAACTAGATACTTAGAGCTACAATTTGCTTTTTTTTTTGCTGTACGACCATTTTTGTATGAGTTACAGCCTGTTGAAAATCCCCCAAAAATTTCGATTTTTTTCTTGCTCCCTAAATTTTTTTGCAAAGTGTAGCTTATCGGTCTGCATGTTTAATTTACAGAATTTATAGGTTATGTTTATGACTCCTTTACGTTTCGATACTACATATCAAGCGCCATCTATGATAAGTGAGCGGGACCTTTGAATTAATTTAGAACAGCTGTTATGATACAAAATCGAAGTGTCCTAAAACTTATTTGTACACCTAATACTTACAGTTTCGGTAGTAAATAAAATTACTACGTTTATAGTAAGTGTTTAAAACAACGACCATCAATGTCAATGTGTACGTTATTATGTACCATTACACATTTCTTTTAGACAGGTACAGAAAATGCAGAAAGGCGATAATACTTACGGTTTACGTCACTGAAAATAAACACTGTTTCAAGGACACTTCAATAAGTTTGCAGGATGATATAAACATGTTAAGATTAATATCGATGAATCGGTCAATCGAGTACAGTGTATCCGTTTGAAGAGCAAGTCGATATGCTTCTTATTTATGGCGAATGTCAAAAAAATTCTGTAAGGGCAAAAACCTTGTATGGTGAACGATATCCACATCGGTCTCAGCCTTCGCGTCAAACATCTAAAAATGTGTGTGATAAACTTCGGCAAACCGGTAGTTCAAGTGTCCGTAGTAGTGTACGCCAGAAACGCGTCATTTCGAACACTTACTATAAACGTAGTAATTTTATTTACTACCGAAACTGTAAGTATTATCGACTTTCTGTATTTTCTATGACCTTCAATGTACTTATGTTATAGGTCGTTGAACTCGTTCTAAGCTCCTCTTTCATGATGCAGTAAATGATGAAATAAAACATACTGATCCATTTAAAAAAATGGAGTTGACCTTCAAATTCCCGAAGTACCTCCACCTGCAAAAAACCATTATCGCTATCGGGTGGCCCCTTTCGTGCTGTGCAATTTCATTTCAGCAAATATTTCTGTGAACCTTATAGTTTCGAAGATATCCAAGGTGCTAATAGTCATTAATCCACCATAACGATGATACCAATTTCATGTTACAACAGAAGGTGATTTTTTAAAATAAAAATAAAATAATACGCAAAATATCATTCCTAAGGTTTAATAATTTTCTCTACAAATTTTTTAGTAAACTTGCTTGGCAATTTTATAAAAAGTGACTTCACTTTTTTGTATATTTAAATTGAAAATATGTAATCAAACCTTTGTTTAAATAAAAATAAAAAATATTCTAAGATAAATGAGACTTTTTAACATGGTAAAACAAGCGATATTTCCGGAATAATTTTTTTATTGCTTCGCGTTGTTTTTTTACTTTTTCAAATAATCTTCGACATGAGGTAGCAATACATGACGCGTTTCAATTTCGGAAGTTCATCCGAATGATTGCAGGTAGATTAGAAAAAATAATAAGGTTATTTGGTTCGAATAAAAACCACTCGATCCTTTGGCAATCATTGTCTTATCCCCTTTTATAATTTTATTGACGAATAGGAGATTCAAGCTCGCAGCAGTGAGCTGGCGAACCTTGCGTTAAAAAATGGGGGGGGGGGGGTGGGGGCTCGTTCAAAGAGACGCGACGAACAATCGTCAAACTGTACTCCGATATAGGGAGTCACACCACTGCAGAATTTTTTAAAAATCGATATTTTTCACTTGAATTTAGAAATGCTTTGAGGCATTTAGAATAAGGGGAAAAAAGTTTTGTAACTGTAAAATAAGGTCCGCAGGCACAATTTAAATGTTCTGTGCAGAAATATTATTAACAATATATAAAATAGTGAATCATTAATAGCGGTGATGGTGTTTTCCTTGGCCACGTTCTAAAAATTCGTGTTAAAAAAAGCAATAAGTCAAAAGTGAGGTTGGGTTGGGCTCTGAATCAAGATGGACATTGTTGCTTAGACATTTCTTCAAAACATATCCAAAAACTAGCTTTAGTTATTATTTTTGTGGGAAGATGTGTACACTGTCGGCAGTTTTTCGTAGTTTTCGCGTCCAAAATATGGTTTATAGGAAATTGGTAAAAATAATTCGTTTAAATAATCATATTTTTAAATTCTCACAGATCCTCCGGATGATAGAAACGAAATTTCTTTCACGAGGAGGGCAATTTTCGAATTCGTGAAACCAGTGTTAAATGGGAGCATCAACGTGCTCAGTGAAATTATTAAAGCACAGGTTTTAAAAAAACAGGAGCATCCATACATTTTGCCGCCAAATCAAAAAAATGCCCTGAAAACATTAGTATCCGAATTCAGGAAAAGGTGGAAACAAGCAAACAGGATAGAAAACAGATTCTACGCAAAATTCGATATCTGGTTCAACGTTCCTATACTTTTCACAACTGAAAATGAAGGTTCGACGACTGCCACGGAAAACCCAGCGGAGCCCAGGCGTCCTTCGACGAGTTAGGACAATTTGAGTGACAGGTCAAAACGGAGGAAGATAGGAAAGATTCGTGAACAATACAGCCCCCAAGAAGTAGCCTACGCTACAGAAATGGGTCTCCGGGCTTCTGGAAATTTAGAGGCTTCGAAGGTAATTGGGGATGTCACAGAAGGCAGTCCACCAACTGCATCAAAGTACCGGGAATCTATGGAACACGTTCCAGAAAGAGGATTGACAGGCAACAAAGTATTATCACTTGTTGTAGAGACGGTGGAGTGACGAAGAGCGTATATTAATTAATACATTCCACATCCGCTATGATAAATTGTAGAGGATGGCCGCCTTATAGTACTGTATTAGAAGCTAAGAAAAAGTGTTACCCTGATAAGTCAGAAATTTCTATAACTGCCACCACATAACTGCAGCCACAGTTGGACTCCAAGCATTGTTAAATCATACAGCTGAACGATTGTTATTGGCACAATCGGATGTTACTAGAAGTCTTCCTGAAATCAAACTTGCTGGTTTAGAATTGATATGGTCAAAGCACTTACAAAAAAAAATTCAGCGATGAAGATGGCAATAAATCGGGTGCCGACTTTTTTTTTATTTCCCTTGTCTCCTTGCAAATCTATTATAATATGAATCCACAGGTTATTATTTGGAGAAATCCTCGTCCTTCGTCGCCAAGATTTTGTCGCCCGATAAAAATAGTTTTTTTGCACGAAACTGCTGAAGCAACTAGGACAGGGGTTGATTGTATCGAAACGCAAGAAAAAAGCCTTGTGCCCTTTAAAACCATACTTTACTGAAGAAAAATGAACATCCATTTCAAACTTGTGTTGACAATGACAGATGGTAAAGTTTGTAATTCGATTACGAATACATCGTCAAGTATGCGTTGCTACCTTTGTGGCGCTACGTCTAAAGATTTTAATGATATCGATAAGATGTTGCAAAGACCGATCAATGAAGATTACTTAAAATTTGGAATATCGTAGCTGCATGCTTGGATATGGTTTTTCAAAAGTTGCTTGCATGTATCTTACAAATTAGACATAAAAAAGTGGCAAGCGCGCAGAGAGGATAAAAAAGGAGTTGAGAGAAGAAAAAATGTACATCAAGGTTTTCTTGACAAATTAGGGCTTATTATTAATAAAGCAAAACAAGGCTACGGAACTTCAAATGATGGAAATACAGCTCGACGGTTTTTCGATAATTCTGAAATCTCTGCTTCTATAACGGGATTTGATGAGGAATTGATACAGCGATTTCATGTGATATTGCAGGTGATTTCTTGTGGGTTCGAGATCGATATAGCAAAATTTCGCGTCTACACAAAAATTACAGCAAGAAAATTTGTTGACCTGTATGGGTGGTATTACATGCCAACAACAGTGCCCACTATTCTAATACACGATCCTGAAATTATTGATTCTTCGATACTGGCTATCGGACTAATGTCCGAAGAAGCTTAGGAATCGTGTATCAAATATATTTAAAAATTCCGGCGAGATTTTTCACGAAAATGTGACCGAGCTAAAACCATGGAAGACGTTTTTGGTAGACTTTTGATAACGTCAGATCCACTAATATCTAGTTTGCGTAAAGTTCCTCCGAAAAAACTAAAACCATTAAGGCGTCTGGCCACCTTGGACGATCGAAAAATGGGTATATTTAAAAAAAATTCAAGACTCAAAAGTATGGGCCGGAATATTTTTATTTTTTTACACGTCAGAAAGAGCTTTAAGAATAACGTTAATCAATTTCCGTTCAAAATATTTAAAAAATGGCGCCGTTATGCACAATGCCACGGAGGTCCTCCGCACGATACGCGCGGTCAATGTCCCAGCTGTTATCAGCTCATTCGTGAGTAGTGTCACTACAATGTAGCGTAGCGGTTTTTTTTACCATTAAAAAAATATGGTTAGCCGATGAAAAAAATTGTATTTTTCACCGAAATTTTTCGAGCGAAAACAATAATGTAATGTCGAGAAATGACACGAATTTTAATTGTGGTAACCTTTTTATTTCACGGTTTACAAACCAGTCTGCCAGTCCGGCTTCGAAGCGCGGTCGTGGCCCGAGAGACGCGGTTGACACCAGAAATTGAACAACGAAGGTTAACAGCTCTTCACTGAGACAGAGTCACGAATTGAATGCCGCAAGTGTATCGCGGGAGGTGTTTTTAAAGGGTCGAACGGTGGGAAAATGGTCGTGGTGGGAAAGAATTTGGGAAGGGTCTAGAAAGTTCGGCGGGAAAATAGGCACACGGGTGACTAAGTTCCAGGAAAGGAAGGCGGCTGATTAGGCGGGGCAATTAGAAGAGGACTCTGGAACCTTCGGCGGAGGATGGACTTCGGAGTTGTGTGACTGCATTCCGGGAAAGGCGGTTGTTTGGTTAGGTGCAGAGTGCATGGGAAACTAGCGATAAAAAGGATCGCGGGAAAGGAATTTGGGAAAAGTCACGTAGGCCACGCAGCTGGCGGGATTACCATGCAGGCGATAATAAATTCACTTTGGGACTCGGGAGAATGGAGCGCGGCGTCGAGAGGAGCCGCGGGACAGGAAGCGATAAATTAGGCACGCAGGCCCGTGAGTCAGAGGTACAGAGAGCAGAGGAGATGGAAAAAAATAGGTAGTGGACAGGGACTCGTTACACCTCCCCCCTTATTTTAGAAAATCCATATAGCGGTAAATGGATTTTCTACGCCTTAGGATAGTGCGGATTACGTCTAGTAGAGTGTCTTACAGTTAAACGGGTATCGAGAGGTCGACTTAAATTGGCTAAAGCTATGAGTTCATCTGGCGGATAGCGGGACTCGTAGTTGACATTATCGGTGGTGTTCGTGTGGAAACAATTGTTGTACACATTAATGCAGGGTGAGAATGTATTGGCGAAAAATCTCATTATCAGATTACCTAGACATGTACACAGACCTATCTTCGGGCTAACATTAGAACTACAATACAAATACATGCATAACCAAGGTATTTCAGTCCATCGTACGCGGTTTCGAATAGGGTCTTGTTGCGTCGGTGGCGTCCAATCTTTTCGGCTTCTTCTGATATTTCGTCCAATGTCTGTCCGAGAACTTTCAGTTGTGTTACGTCAACATGTGTGGGTTTCCCTAAAGTAGTCAGTTGTAGGTCGTCCAGAGATACGGAGTGATTGCTCAAGAGGTCATCGAGTTTGGGTGTCTTGATCGTTTTGTTTACGATTACGTCGGTAGTTTGTGTGAGTTTTTCTTCAAGTCTGGGTCTAATTACAATGTGGTCCGTCTGTCCGAGGCAATTTCCGGAGAGCGTTATTCTATTAGTTCCGCGTACGGTGGTTTGACGAATTTTATGGTCGTCGCAGACAATATGGAGAATTTCGGGAGTGGGTGAGGTAACAATCCATGAGTTGCCATTTTTTAGTTGAATCCATAAGGATTTCGCTAGGTTAATGAACAATATTTGACATTGTGAGTCGGAGATGTCGGACGATGTTTGTAATATGACGGCTTCGCAGCTATTGGGGTTGTTAATTGTGTAGTCGGGGTTCTGGCGTTTACACAGTAGTTTCGGACCTAGCGATTTGCACCGGGAGAGGTCGTTCGCGTTGCTAGGTGTGAACAAAGTTTTCATGTTATTAACAACAACTATTGTGTCGGGTGGATTCAGGTAGTAGAATGAATCGCCGGACGCTTTCTGTTGAAGAATGGGTATGAGGCGGTACGCATGCAATACACTATTTTCAACTACAGGAACCTTAATAGCATAAGCGAAGCGGTTGTTTACAATCATGACGCTTATCTCACTAATTTCTATTATGGCGGCAAAGGCAGATTCTTCTAACGGTACTGGGGGTGGGTCACACAGTGGGGCAGAATCCCAAAAAGCTGGCCAAAAGTCAAATTTTTGAGTTGTATATATTCGTCTATATATGTTCAGATCTTGTTTACTGATAGTCCTAGGACGAAATTCCGGACCGGGCAGGTTTATACCTGCTCTAGGGTCGCCTCGACATCAGTCGACATTCAGCCGCCGTTCGGTACGCATTAAACAAGCGTACGCGTCGAAAAATTCTTGCCTGTTTCGAAGTGCTGTGAAACGGACGAAACTGTCTCAATTTTAATTCTGCAAAATGGAAAAACTTTCTGAAGGTATGCAGAAAATATAATTATGCACAGTTATTGCTTATTTTATGTTTGAAATATCTAAATTTTGCAACAAGTAAACATAAAAAATTATACATTTTTTTTCGAAAATCGATTTTCTAAAGTAGTTTTAAAAATGTCTTCGCGAGTCTCGACCTTGTTTCAACAAGAGACTGATAGTGTACAGTACTAAATATAATATACTAAAAAACTGGCTGCTCAGGAGTGCTCAACGAATAGTTAGACTAATTTTTAGGGAGAAATACGTGGCGCGACATTAACGGACGTGTGAATGTAATCCATTGATTATTACGTTACAGCGCGTTGGTATATTTTCTGTCTATTAACATAGATTAATATTTATTTATCAATTCCATTTGTAGTATGTTCATTTATTGATTAATATTCATAGATCATTTAAATTTTAATACAGTAATTTATTATTCTAAATGTACGCTTTACGAAAATCTCAACATTTTATAAAATATTCCTGCAAGAACTCTCAGTAGCTAGAACTGTGTTTCCCCCATGTTTGTACGGCGATGAAAATTTAATTCACCGATTGCATGTTATTTTGCAGGCAATTTCGAGCGGGTATGATATAGACGAAGAAAAATTCAAAGACTATTTTGTAAATACTGCCCGTTTATTCGTTGCTTTATATCCATGGTATTACATGCCAACATCTGTGCACAAAGTGTTGATGCACGGAGCAGAAATTGTAAAATATGCCCTTTTACCGATCGGACAACTTTCTGAAGAGGCCCACGAGTCACGCAATAAGGACATAAAGAACTACAGGTTACATCATTCAAGAAAATGCTCTCGAGAATCGAATATGAGAGACATTTTCTATAGGCCCTTAGTATCATCAGATCCATTTCTCTCAAGCATCAGGAAATTGCCCCAGAGACCGGCGAAATCTTTACATAAAGAAGCTATAGAAATGTTAAAACAACCTGAAGTCACCAGACAAGAGATAAGGAACGATTCCGATTTGGATACAAGTGGGTCAACATCGGAATCCGAATCGAATGATTCCAACATTGAAGATGACATACAAGATTTTTGTTACTAGAAGTAAATAACAGATATTTGATTTATTGCAAATTTTGTACTCAAGAAATTGTTCAAAAATAAAAACATGGCTCAAGAGATTTTCTACTCATTTAAACCTAAAAATATTATGAAACATTTTCTATTAAAAAATATTTAAAAATTGAAAATGTTTGTGGAATCGTCTATATATCGCGTCTGCTATTTTGAAAATTAACATTCCTATAACAAATTCGTAATCAGCGATCCCAAAAACCCTTAAGAAATATGATTGGGTATTTTTTACTGAATTATTTGACTAATTGGTTGAATTATGTCCGCCATTTTGGGTCCGCCATTTTGAAAATCGTAATTCTGATAACAGATTCGTATTCAGCGACCCCGAAAACCCCCGAGAAGAGAATTGGAGATCATTTTGGACACTTTCCGAATTTTGGCCAGCTTTTTGGGATTCTGCCCCACTGTGCGACGTTTCGGCTTCTGTCGTTTCCTCTGGAGGTAGGTGGTTGACTCGCAGAGGGGGCCGAGGTGGCGGCAGGTCCCGTCGAAAACCCGACTGTTGGGTGGCGGAGTTGCCTCTATTTTGGAGGTCGCGCATCTTGGTGCGGCAATCCCGTTCAACGTGCCCGATTTTTCTGCAGTAGTTGCAGGAAATCTGTGGTCGAGGTGTCCCGGATGAGTGTGAGGGTCCTGGTGTCGGAGTCGGAGGCATCGGTCGACGTGGGGCGCTGCCGGAATTTCGGTCGGCGATGTTGAGGCTGCGGGTCATCATTTCCCGCGTGTAGTCATAAGCCTCTGCGGCTTGAGCCTTGGCGATGGCGGCTCGGATGTTGTCCGGTCGCTGTGCGCGCACTTCGGTGGAAATTTCTTTCCGGAGGCCTAGCAGGTACTGTTCGAGGCCCTGCTCTCTCTCATATTCTATTATGAGTTTCCGCTTACTCTCATTTGGCGTAGAGTTTGCGAGCACGGCCAAGACTTGATTCTGGACCTCCAGAAATCAGTTCGTGAATTTCGATACGGTTTCGTTCCTCCCTTGGAACGTGCGCGAGCGTTTATCGCGGAAGACGCTGACCGGTTGCAAATTCCCGAATAGGATGCGGAGTCCCTCGTACAGTCGGTCGTATGTGTCGACCTCGTACTCCTGAATTTCACGCGCCGCGTCACCCACGATTTTTTTCGCGATTATCAACCGACGGAGATAATCTTGTCGCGTCACTTGTGGTCGCACGTCCTCGATTGACGCTATGAACGCCTCGACACCGATATTTTTTCCGTCGAATTCTTTTATTAGTTCTATTGCCTCTTTAGGCATGATTTCCTCGAATTGTTCGTCCGATAAAACACTCGGCGGTCGCGAAAATTGTCCCGTTTCTTCACGCACTTCTCCGTTTTTGTCATCCGGCCGGTCGAACACTTTGCCTATCGCGTTTTTGAGCGTCTCGTTTACATTTGAGAGCGACATGGTGTTTACGGAGCTTGTATCAGAGTCCGTCGTGATTTCGATAGGTAGGCGATATTGAGTAAATTGGTTACTCACCGATTTTTTATCTTGGTGGTCCAGAGCTGTTGGAGTCCTTGTTGCTTCTTGGTGTTGTCGGTCGGTCCAAGCTTCTAACACTTTGGGCTGGCACACCCCACACTTAGCACCAGTTTGTAATGTCGAGAAATGACACGAGTTTCAATTGTGGTAACCTTTTTATTTCACGGTTTACAAAACAGTCTGCCAGTCCGGCTTCGAAGCGCGGTTGTGGCCCGAGAGACGCGGTTGACACCAGAAATTGAACAACGAAGGTTAACAGCTCTTCACTGAGACAGAGTCACGAATTGAATGCCGCGAGTGTATCGCGGGAGGTGTTTTTAAAGGGTCGAACGGTGGGAAAATGGTCGTGGTGGGAAAGAATTTGGGAAGGGTCTGGAAAGTTCGGCGGGAAAATAGGCACACGGGTGACTAAGTTCCAGGAAAGGCAGGCGGCTGATTAGGCGGGGCGATTAAAAGAGGACTCTGGAACCTTCGGCGGAGGATGGACTTCGGAGTTGTGTGACTGCATTCCGGGAAAGGCGGTTGTTTGGTTAGGTGCAGAGTGCATGGGAAACTAGCGATAAAAAGGATCGCGGGAAAGGAATTTGGGAAAAGTCACGTAGGCCACGCAGCTGGCGGGATTACCTTGCAGGCGATAATAAATGCACTTTGGGACTCGGGAGAATGGAGCGCGGCGTCGAGCGGAGCCGCGGGAGACAAAGCGATAAATTAGGCACGCAGGCCCGTGAGTCAGAGGTACAGAGAGCAGAGGAGATGGAAAAAAATAGGTAGTGGACAGGGACTCGTTACAATAATAAAACAAAAACTAATCAAGTTATCGCAAAAATCCTATCGCTAAAATCCTGTGTAAAAATTTAAAAGCAATCGGACCGATAGTTTACTATACTTCGATAGTACCAGTTCAATAAATGTAGTTTCGTGATAATCGCAAAAAAATGTAAATGTGCGGTTATTCAGCTGACGGTGCGGTTTTTGCGCGTCTTACCTTCAATCAGCGATTTCTGGGCCATAGACGTCTCCTTCGGCAACTGATTGAAAGTCTTGGGCCTTTTTTTTGAAAATCTCTTCATGTTGTTCGTGCTTCTTTTGTATTTTTTTCAGCGCGAACGTTTGCTGTAATGCAGCGCTCCTCGTTAGGTTCAACACATTCATCATCAGAAGAATACTCCTATACCCGTCGTTGAAAGTACTGGTAGCAATGTGAGTGACAATTTCGACGATATTCGCGCCGCTAGAATTCATTTTTGGAGCCATCGACCAGATGACGGCATTGACGCTCTCATTACTGTTTTGCGTGAACCCTCCTTCACACCGTTCTAACATATAATCTGAAATGAGGTCCTCATTAATAGGTCGAATGGCATCTTGAACAATTTGAGGTAGAGCATTCTTATGCGTATATTCGTCCAAAGTGCGCATCGCTTTTGATATTTGCCAAGAGCACCATGAATCATTTCCCGGAGGACAATTGTCATGCTGCGGATTTTCGTTGGTCGAGATCTTGTGCATGAATGTTGCCCAAATCGCTTTCTTCATTTCGTCTTTTGAATGGGAAAATATTCGAATAGCGAGCCCGTAATATACCGTTAGTTCGTTGATTAGCTTGTCGGTTAGCTTTCCTTTGCCACCAAGACCGCTTTTTAATTTTTTTACTTTACAAAGTGGTGTGCCCATTCTTTTTTGCACATGACCTATGCGTTCTTTTTTCATCACTTTTTTTCGTATGAATTGGCGTCAACAATTCCTTTATACTTTTCTGAATCTCCATCTCCAATGTAATTTACGTAACGGACATTATATTTCTCTATCGACCTCGAAAATATTTCCACTATGCGGTCGACTTCCATTTTTCCAGCGGACCCTTCATGATTGGCGGAACATTCTTCATTGTTATTTTCTTTCCACAGCTCGAATTCAATTGTGCCAAGATTCTTACTCCGATACTCACAAGCTTTGCGGTAAAAAGATTTAACTATGAAATCTATCACTTTCCCCGAGTAATATCGAATAATCGTCGATACACCACAATGCGAAGAGTAACCTCGTTTGCGCCAAGATCCAGCGCCAGAAACAGTCAACCTTGTACCGTTTATCATTTCTGTTGTTCATTTTTGTTCTTCTTTCACAGCATTTTCCATCGATATGTTGCATACACTTTCTGCAGCAGTGTGAGTTTGTTTGACAATGGGCTCGTAAAACGAGTGATTTATCGTTTTCGGTAAATCCATGATGCCACAAAATTTATCAATTCCTTTGTGACGAATTCCCAATAATCGAAATGCGCATACGATTCGTCGATTTATGTCGTACGCCTTGTGGTTAATAAGAGGACTTGAAGCGACTGTGGTTGGTTCACACAAGTCACACGACACCACTAACTTGAAACCGAGTCCACGAATACTCGATTCCGAAAACTTAATGTTACCGTTGCACTTTTTGCATTTCACGACGTTACTAATCGCAGAAAAAACGGTCATAAAGTTGATAACTCGATATCCGAAATTCGCACTAATCGGTACGTCGATTTCTTCACTGGCCTTCAATTTTTTTGCCGATCAACTCGTACTCGCCTCTTCGTACTTCATTTCGTATCGATTGGGCGGATGATTTTTATTTTTTATACTACTCGATCGACGTCTTCAACTCCGGCTCTGGCCAACGGCTCTGGCTTCAGGGAAGCGTTTTCACACTATATTGGGTATAGGTAGGTAGGAGCACAAAGTAAATGACTAATCTATACAAAATGACACAATAGGACAGCTCCGTGAGCTAAACCGTGCGAGTTATAAACACGGATCGAACCGCACGGTCGACCGCCCGCAGCGGCTCAACCTTCCTGCCGAAAATAACTGCAACTTGGGCAATTTTGCGTTTTTCAATACGTACTATGGCTTAAATTGTTCTTAACAGTTCAGGGTTTAGTTTTAAAAAATAAAAAAAATGAAAAAAAAATACATGGTGGCCAGATGCCTTAACCACAGATGCAGTTGAACTATTGACTTCACCTTCAGTTGCGGAATCAAGTGAGACTCCTTCGATTGATATGGAAAGCGATGAATCTGAAAATGACAATGATTTTGCACCGCATGCATTAGATAGCGAGTGAGACGTTGTAAGAGTAGACATTGTAAGGTTATATGAAAATAAATTTTCAGTATCATTATAACAGGGATTAATTATTTTATCCTAAACCTCTTTTTCCCAAACCTTCACAGCCTTGGAAACTCCTAAAAAATGAATTTCGTGAAAATGAATTTCGTGCAAATGACCCCAAACAGTAGCCGCCCGTATTGAGTCCAGCATTGTGTTTTTCGAAATTTCGTGTTCAGCAACCCCAAAAAACCCCGAGTAAAGAATTTCACCCGAATCAAGCAGGTTTTGGAAGAATTTTTTTACCGTTTCGGATCCGCCATTTTGTTTTTTGAAATTTCGACTTCGGATTCGTATTCAGCGACCTCAAAAACCGTCGAGTACGGACTTTCACCCGAATCAAGCAGGTTTTGGAAGAGTTTTTTTACCGTTTCGGATCCCCCATTTTGTTTTTTGAAATTTCGACTTCGGATTCGGGATTTCGGATCACTGTGTGGCCCGTGTGCGAGACATCGACCGTTTTTCTTGAAACACAATTTTTTTAAACGGCACGCAGATAACTCCAACAATTTCCATTATTTTTACTGCAAATTTTTAGTACATCTTTAAAATAACATTCCGAAGAGAAATACGTACGGGTTTTTCCATGAGTTAATTAAAACATTAGTTAATAACAAATGATTGTCCTTTTTTCTGTCGAAAATTAAGGTTTTGGTTTAACGCTTGCCAATTACACAAAAATTAATATTTTCAAAATCCTCTACGTACTTCTTTCTCTAGGTATGCACGTGTCAATTAATATAATTTTTTTTTAATTTTCCAAAATCAAAATTTGCGTCAGCCATGCCGCAGAGCGTCTCAAATTCAACATGCCTCGCTAGAATGGCTCCAGCGTTACGACTTGGTATAATTTTTAAATATAAATTTCTTTTTGTTCCCTTGAAGATATGACTAATAACATCCTTGGATATTAGTATTCTCTTATTTGCCCTTCTACCAAAAAAATCGCGAAATATCACTCAATTTTTGACGTACACAGTGGTACGTCAAAAGCCCTTGAGGTAAAACGAGCGCGCGCTCTTGATTTCTATTCATTTTGTTCACATTTTAACCAGACATTTTTCATATACATTAACCAGACATTGTTCATATACATGTTTGAGTGAAGTTTCACTACAGTTGACCATTCACATTGGGAGATAATGGGTTTTTAAATAGCAACTTTTAACACTGCAGTGTTTGCATTGACCCTGGTCACATAATTCGTCGTACCATTCTAATAGATTTATTAATTTTGAAACAAAAATCATGTTTAGATAGAAAACTAGTTAGGGAACGAGTGAAAAAGTTTCGATTGTCTTTACTTTCAGTTTTGCTAAAAACGTTCTGCAACGACAGAATAACTCTCGGTAAAAAATATATGTCCCCTATAATGAGAAGACATTATGCAACACCGCGGAACAGTACTGTTCAATATTTCGAGAAAAAAAAATTATCGTGTTTCTAAAGTTAAAACCTTTTATCGTAAAATAAATATATGCGTTATAAATTTTAATAATTTGACATTGTTTATGTTATTGCCATGTGTCTTCTTATAGGGGATAAATATTTGTTACGGTCAATTACTCTATCTAAACTTCAATGCAGATCCTACAGTATTAAAAGTTGCAATTTTAAAATCCATTACTCCGAATCTAAATAGACGACAGTTCTGAAATTTTACTGAAGCATGCATGATATAATGTCTGGTGAAAAATTTGAACAAAATCTATAGAAACCAACAGCGCGAGCTCGTTCTGCCTTAGGGCGTTTCAACCGTTGACGGTCATAGTCGACGCGGACTATGAGATGGTGGTAGCCGTAACCATTGAGATGCAAGAAGGCCCTAACGTCCTCAGCCTTCGTTTTGAAACGTAAATACGTAAACGAAAGGCCTTGCGATTGGTGGTGCGATCCTTGGCGAGATATTGTTTCTGGACGAAGCCGAAGGGTTCGACGAGTTCCTTGAGGTCAGCCTCGCTGATGCTCTTGGAGAGATTGGAGATACCGGAGATATCCTCGCGACACTGGGACTGTATACTGTGGCCGCGACGATAGACGCCGTTTCTCATCCTCGGCAGTACGTACTTGCTGCCCTGGATAAATCCGATGGTCTATCTAGATGGTAAATCCGACGCTACATTGGTTTTTGTTCCTACATGATAGCCCAGGTACCGTACCTACTACGTATGTGCGTACGCTATCGGCACCGGTATTAGTATGGTGAGGATCCAGAAACGGTATATTTTACTATTGTACAGTGTAACGGTACCATACTAGTAACCGGTACCATGCTAGTAACGCATTCGTGTTTGAGACGTGAGAGTTTAGCGTTCGTAGGCAACCGGCGTTGAACTTTCATGCGTCATTTTGGTCGCACACTGCTCAGGAACTCGAGGATTTTGAGGGGTACAATGGCTACGGATCATCGGAAAATGTGCTAACTGCGATTTTTTCACGAATAAATACCGAGGTATTCTTGCAAAGAGCAAAGAAACTTTAGTTTCTTCCATCGGAGCCGTTGGCTGTTTGACACATCGGCGAGCGGGAAAGCAATACGATGGAAGATCGTGGCAAATGACAAAGTACGTAAATTGAGGATATGAGACAGACCATATTTTTTATTCTTACGTCAATATAAATTCCAGCGATACGATCGTGCTATCAAAATTAGAGGATACACGATAATATCCATATGATCGCGGGTACGGAAAAATTTCGTCGATGTTGAAGAATTCGTGAACTTCGCTTGCCGCCGTTGTCGCGTCGAAGCGACACTTAGCATCATCGTCGG
This sequence comes from Ophion obscuratus, assembly GCA_964007375.1. Lineage (NCBI taxonomy): Eukaryota > Metazoa > Arthropoda > Insecta > Hymenoptera > Ichneumonidae > Ophion > Ophion obscuratus. The sequence goes on from OZ023313.1 coordinate 52,560,936, forward strand.
TAAAAACAAAAGAAAAACAGTTTTCAAGTCTCACTTTCACCGAAAGCAAATTCACTCATTAATTTTCGTCAATGTTGCTCTTCGGAGACGTCGAGAAACTTCAAGTGCAGAAGAACCATGTAAATTAATCTAACGCGACAAAACACCGGGGTTCCGATCCACGCAACTGTCGGGCGGCACGTGAAAGGGCAGCATGTCAGGACCTTTATACACCGCGTATTCAATTCGTTGTAGCGTACATTTTGAAATTTAAAATCGACGACTGTGGAATAATTTTCGTGGTCAAAAAATCGTTCGGAAATTCGGTCGCTGATTTTGAGATCTCATGATTGAGTGGACAAATCGAAAAATGACTGAAACAAAATCGGTAGAACAATATCATATTTCATTGGTCAAATGTCATTAAATTTTCGCGTACTATCGAACAGGGCCTTTACGCACGGTCTATTTTCTAAGCGCGTAGGAATATTCTGGGCGCGTAGGAATGCACCGTATGCACAGACTCTCAGCATTACGACTCGAGGCTCCGCGAGCGTCTATATCTATATCTATGGAAAAAAGTATTATGTGAAACATCAAAGGACGTATGTAGTGTATGTTGCGATACAACCGCGGGACTGTATTCGATTCAACAAATCGTAGACAAGGAGTAGACGGATCGAAAAATGACCCAAACAAAATATATAGAAAACAATCATATTTCATTAGTCAAATGACATTAAATTTTCGATCCGTCGCCGCGTTTTGGCGTAATACTGTCGCGGCGTGTTCGTTAGTCGGTCAGTGGCGTCGAGATCGGTGGCATCGATCAGTGGCGTCGAATTTTTTTTGCTTATTACTTGGCGTTAAGACGCTGCCGCGTCTCTTCAAAAAAGAACGGATCAATTTAACACGGAAAAACAGAAGTTATCTGAATATTTTCCGAATTTTTTTAAAATGAATTTATTGATAACTTTTTAAATATCGTTATTATTGAAAGTTACTGGGCTCAGTATCTTACATACGATTGATTTTTAAAATAATTTTCGAGGATTGTTAGGTGTACGAAATTCTCATTCTATTTCAGTTTTGTGGAGACTGTGCATGCCATACATCCTTAAAGGCTTTGAAAAAATTTGAAAAAACAAAACTTCAAAATCATAAGGAAATTCTTTATAAAGTCATGCATTTGCAAAAAACGACAATTTCATTTTTAATAACGAAAAAAATGTATAAGAATTTGTTGTTCTGTTTTCAACAAACACCGGTGCTTATAACTTTTTAATACCACCGTAAACGAATTTTTAAAAATAATTATATTCAGGAACTTACTTAACGTAGTATAACCTTAATTTTTATATTTCAGAAATGGGTCGATTTTTCACCAGGTTGGAGTACGATGGTGGAGAAGAAAACGTAGAGATAGCGATGATAGAGGTAGGGGCAGCGTGGGTGGAGTAAAAAAAGAAACACATATCACGGAGAAGATAAAGAAGGAATTGGACGAAATCAAAATGCAATTGGTGCAATTGCAACTGCAATTCCAACAACAACAACTAAACAATAGCCGCTTCATCGAGATTATTCAAGTGGAGAGCTCGGTCCCCAGAACGCGTATGTTATTATTTTATACTGAGGAAAATGTTGAATGGTTAGAACTGAAAACTTTGAAAATTCGATCGAGAAGTGAATTTCTAAACTTTACACGCAACATTATTTTTTTTCAAATATTAACGACGGATAGGTGGAGAGTATCAGTCGGACCGTGGCAGATGGCATGCACGATGTGACCGGGGCTCACGGAGAGGAAGATCAGTGGCTTAATGGGAGCCTTATAATGAATGAGGAAAAATTAAATAAAATCCATTGGAACCATAAAGATTAACTTGTCGTTATTTTTCCATCGATTTTTATTCTTGAATCTGGATAGATACTTTTGTATCGAGTATCGAATAACTTTTTGCGACTCGTTACAAAAGTATCGAACATCGAGCATCTTTTCATTACTGGATACTTGTGTAATGAGTAACGAAAAGTTCCTCGATACTCGTTATAAAAGTATATAGTATGGAAGAATTTTCCTTGCTCGATACAAAAGCATCGAGTATCGAAGAACTTTTTGTTACTCGATACTTAAGTATCGAGTATCGAACAAATTTTCGGTACTCGATACATTCGGGTAGCGAGCTCCAACCATAGGTTGATACTTTTGTATTGATTAACGAAAAGTTTTTCAATACTCGATACATTTGTATCGAGCAAAAGTCAACGTCCGATACAGATTTTAGATAACTCTGCACTGTAACTTCTTTTATCGGCACAGCGCAGCGGTGAAAAAACCGATGTTGTGCATCATCTATTCAAGCGGACTCTGTGCAGCTGGAGTAGCTGATTGCAGTGCACCTCAAAGCGCTCTCTTAGTGTCTAGCATGCTTCGAGCCTCAGGATAGGGCCTAGCGCTTCTCCTACCATGCGTTACACCGACCGATATTCGGCACATAGTGGGGAAGATTGAATCTGTGGTGATCCCGTTTACAGAAGTTTCAATGTATCTATAAGAGTAAGTTTTTGGGAGTGATTTTTTCATTAACTTTTCTGGACAATCCCGAGGTCCATCGAAAATCGGCTAAACCACGTTTCGCTAAGAACGATTATTGCTTTATACTGAACGATAATTCTGACGAATATACTAAAGGACAACAATTTGGAGAATGCATTGCGTGCAGCCGCTCAATATTTGATTGGTCTGTCGATCAAGAAGTTCCCCGCCTCATACATTCTTCCTAGACCTGTTGCACAAAACGGGCTTCATTCTACCCTGGAAATGTTGTCGGAAGGTAATTCGGCAATTTATTTCTTATCCTATTACCCATCTGATCGTTTTTCTTAATAGAGACTAATACCTTCCCTTGAACAAACGTCGGTCAATTATACCGGTGCGGCCGGCAGCTTTTACAAGACGATGCTGAACGCGGTGCAACATTTTTTTATACCAAATACATCGATTCTCGATGATCGCTCATCTCGATCACGAAGTAATTTGTGCCCTCCGGTCATGAAAAATATTCCCGAGGAGGTCCGATGAGCTTTTTTTACGATGAATTTACATAACTTCGCGTGCCGCGTCACACGGGGGACCACG
>OZ023313.1:52564256-52749256 GCA_964007375.1 Ophion obscuratus
CTACGCGCATTTGTGAATACATAAATACGTGCCGACTCCACATGAAATAGATCTTTCTCCTCATCTGCCAAAGTATCTTTAATTGAATAACAACCCCTGGTGATCAATTCCAAAGAAAATCCTCGTCGAAAAGATTGAAAAGGCAGATCGGAAAAGTTGTATCACCCTGAGGGTTATTAACAAACGATGGACCGCTTACCGTCTATGTCAGCGGCCGGCACCAGGTGGCCCGCCGACAGGGGTTCGGATCTGGACCGCGGAGTTGAATTTAAACCGAGCTAAAGTTGAAAAAAATACCAGTTCCTAAATAGATTCTTTTTCTATATGACTACAGAAATCATATTTGGAGTTGTTAATATAACTTGAATTCAATGAGATCATAAAAGGTAATTTATAAAGTAAGAAATCTATCCTACTTTGACAGGTTGCTTCGATAAGGTTGACAAACACTGGCATAGCGTGTTCCTCGAGATGAACTAAAATATAAAAAACTTACTCAAGATCGGAGGTGTAATTTTTCAAGTTAAGAACCTATGTAAAGTATATTATTTTTAAGAGAAAAATAAAAATAAAAACCAATAATATGTGTTTTTATAAGCTACATTCTTTTTGAGAAACAATAATAATTTGCTTGCTGTCATTGATATTTGCAGTTTTTTTCTCTGGACCTCAAAAAATATTTCAAAAGTATCCGGACCCCACGATAAAATACTTGCCGACCCTTGGTCTACGTATTCAATACTTGAGGTTCATTTTATAATCGAACCGATTTGTGGAAATTTTAAAAAGCAATTAAATATTATCTCATGACGTTATCGACTATCAATTATCCCTCGTGCGTTGGCACATCACTGGGCTCCTCCCCTTTATGTGTCAGGATCCGGTCATTCTCTTTCAATGAATGTTTAAACGGAAATTTAAATCTGACTGAAATTGTTCCAACGCCTCCACGGCTTTCTCGCACGCTCGCAGCTTCAATTAACAATATATGTCATTGCTCTCGATCGAAAATTTCATTCGATTTTATAACCGTTTTCCATATTTGCCATTCCCATTTCCGGCACATGGTACTTTAAGCCTTCGAAAATGTTCCATGAAAAACCATAGCAATTTCTTCGAGAGCGCACGGGCTTGCGTTGACCGATCGTGTCGATTAATTCATGTATTGATTTTCCACCCTCGACTACTTGGAGAAATTTTAATTTGCGCGGTTGATGGTCGCTTCAATAAAGTGCGCGTCAAAACGCAAAGGACCGCATAAAAACGTTAAAAGCTCCCATTATCCTACTTCCGGTCGGCAATCTTTTACAGTATGTTTTTAATGGGCAGGATTTGATGAGCATCGTACTGATTGGTTAATTCCGTTTTGTTATTTTTTTCTAATCGAAAAGCCGGTTCTTTTGTTATACAACTTGATATTTTTAGATGAATACGTAACGATTCAATCTTCGCCGAATGTAGATTGAAGAATTAATGTTCTATTTTTTTCTTGTGGAGAGCCAACGATTATCTTCAATATTATAGCGTCTCTGAAGTTTACGCTGAAAAGACGGATGAAAAACATGCAACTTTTCACAGCAGTTTCGGAGAGAATTCACAGCACGTATTGGCAATTTCGTTTGCATGCACAGCCACTAATAAATGGTACTAATACGTACGAAGCAAAGATAACCTGCAGGAGAAATGAATCGGCACTTACCGCGGTCACCTCCGGTCGACAAAATTAATACCACTATCAAACGTAATGCAATTAAAATGTAAATGGCGCGAATGCGAATCACCATAGCGGCACGAAGTGTACGGGAAACTTTCGAATGGCCGGGTATACGGTAATTGTGTTATACGAGTTGTACGATCGCACGTATGTGCCAATCCTAAATGTGACAAAAATGTAACGGACAATTTGAGGCATTGATTGTTTGGATTTGTTATTGTTAATGTTGATGGTGCTAAAATGCATTCAACTTGTTGAGTGAAAAAAAATATCGTAACTAAACAATCAACTTGGTAGCTGCAGAATGAACTACCCTTTCAACTTTTTGTTCACATTTTGAAGAATCATCCTAAGTTAATTATCCTAAGTTAATGAACCTTAGAGGCCGAATCCAGTAACTTAATATTTACGTACTGAAGAAGTAGTTGCTTTCACTTGACCGCGTGTTGACAATGGCCTTCTTATATTTCCCCCACCATTATTCTTAACATTACTGTTCAATCCGAATTTCACATTTGAACTTTTCTCAAAAAGTCAACAGATTAGGAAACTTGAACTCTTGACTAAACGGAGAGAATTAAATGTTAAAAATTACCGTGCAGTAACGGTAACCTAATGATAACCCTGAAACTTCGTTTATTATTATTGAGTAAAACACAGATTTTCACGAAAATAAAATAACATTTCTTCTTCAGATAGGAAATGTTACCAGATTTTCTAGTTAATTTTGATGTGTAACAAAATACGCAAAACTTAAATTAAAAAAATATATAATATCAGCGAAATTTTACTGTGCATTTTATTATTTTATGCATTCAAAAAATCTCTATAAAAAAGTATCGTGTTTATAACATTTTTTAAAAGATTTATTATAAAATTTAATGAGTGTTATAGCAAAATGTATTGTGCTCTCGGTAAAAATTATCGTGCGCGCTTGGTTAAAATTATCGTTCGGTACGGTACGGTGATTTTGAGGCACTGCATGGTAAAAATTCCCCTTCATACCTTTTACATCAGAATGGTATGGTGGTGGGACTGAGTAGGGGTGCACGGTCCCGTTTCAGGGGTCTATCTATTCCTTATATGGCGCGATGGGAGTTCCCAAAAAAAATTCCTCTAAACTGCGTAAATAAACTGCTTATAAAATGTTTAAGAGTGAATACGATTATACGATTTTAATTGATGACGAAATGAGTTGTGCGCAAATTAATCACATCACTCGAGCCTACGATGTTACGAAATGTATTGTAAGAAAATGGTAGTATTAAATGAAAAATAAATTCTAATAATTAAATTTCTATCCTTATCCGTTTGTTGAGTATACCAATTTATATGAAAAAAAATGTCCCAACAAAAAACAAACAGCGATAATTTGTACCAATTTTTCAATAATAAATAATATTTATTATTATTATTATGGTGCTTATTATTTCGGTTATTATTATGATGATTATCGCACCGGTTTTTTTGAAGAAAAAATACATCTTACTAAGGAACTGGAGCGATGGTCTAGTGGCCAGCGTGCTGGGAGTAGCTCGGCGAGCGTGCTAGCGTGCGGTCGAGACCGGATGGATGCGCTATATCAGGATTCATACATATACCGTTCTCTGTTCTTTCTGTGTATACAGTAATAACAATCTCCTCCAACAAACAATTCAGTCAAGCAGAACAACAAAATCCAAGCTAGCATAATATAAAATACAAATAAATATTCTTAAAGAAAGTGCGGGAGAAGCCCCCCCCCCTGCGGGAACCCGGCAACGCATAACCTCACCATGATGCCAAATAAAAGAAAAAACGAATCAACGCCCCGAGATATGGCGAACAGTAACAACATACTTTCAAAACGCAGTAAGCCAAAGATAAGCAATATCCAGGTATAAAACAAAGAATACCGAGAATTATTAAAAGAACACGGGAATAAAACGACCGCGAATAAGCACGTAGTATTACCTAACCCCAATTATTGGGGGTAGGTACTCAACAGTACGTAACCCCAATGCCGCAAGAGGAAACCGTGATAATAAAGAAAATGCCGAACCCCACTCCGGGTGCAGCCACTCGCTCACGCGTAAGAAGACAGCCAAAGTAAGTACAACAAACTCGAGCGAACTACCTGTCTCAAATAAATTCGACGCAATCTCCGAGGAAGGCGGTCTGATGAACGTCGAAAACACGGGACAACATAACCTCAAAACGTCCAAGCACATCGACAGCGGACTCGCTAACCAGACAGATCGTATAGGTAAAGCACCCCCAATACACCTAAATAGCGTGAGGGCATTAAATCGTTAATTCCAATTCTGACCAACAACGAGGTGGAGAAACAAATGATCCACATCCGACAAACATCCGACCAGGAATACACCGTGTAACCTGCAGATATTGATGCGCACACAAAAATTATATCTATCTTTCGCACTAACGGCATAGAGTACTGTACATATACGCCCAAAGCACTGAGGCCAAAAACCTTAGTACTCAAAGGATTGTCTGGAGACTTCAACGAAGAAGACGTCAAAAATGAAATAATTGCACTTGAGCTTCCAAACACAAAAATATTAAAAAATTCAGCAATACAGCCGAATACGAACAACCAACATCGAAGCATATTCATCGTTAACCTCATGCACGACAGCGAAACGTCGCATCTCCGGCAGACAAACACATCCTCTATCAGAAAGTCAAGTGGGAATTTCTGAAAAAGAAAACTATTTACCAGTGTCGGACGCGCTTACGCCTCGGCCATGCAAGCGTCAATTGCAACTTATCGTATCGCTGCGTTAAATGCAGCGAGTCGCACGAGCCTGGCAAATGTGCCATCCAGGAGAAATCCGAAAAGCAGCTGCTACGTTGCGTCAACTGTAACAACACGGGACATCCAGCCAACTACAAAGGTTGCCCCTATTATAAATTTATAATTAAAAGGACAAAAGTTGAAAAGATTATCGGAACTCTTCGACTGGTCGAGAAGGTCGAAAGAACACATAAAAAAGTCTCAGCCGATCTATCATACGCTCAAGTGATGGCCCAATCAGCATCTCTGGCACCTGAGATCACCCGCTGCACACCGATACAACAGATCCCAAAGTCACACCTGCGTCTTCATCAATACAGGACCACCCCTCCCCCCCGTGCCACCGATCTGAAAAATCAAATCACTTCGCTCCACCAAAACATTGCACATTTAAGTAACCAAATAATACACAATACACAAAGAATTAACATAATATTCGAACACCTCGGCCTCGAATTACATACAGCATAATGGCTCATACTCAAAACATATACTCTCAAACTGACCAACTCGAAGCTCCCCAGAACACTTCCACAAAAATTTTAGATAAATTCATAATAGCTGCGATTAACATCAGATCAATCAGAACACAAGTAGATGTAATAGGCCGATTGTAACTCAGGGGTCTCAGGCGGGAGCGGGGCGGGGGTGTTCAGCGCGGGGAAGCTAAGTGTGGGGGTACGGCGGAGAGGGGGAGGGTCGCTGGGCGCGTGTGACGTCACACCTCTGTGGGGGTCCGTGGAGCGACTGGCGGGAGGGGGAAGCCGCCGTCGATGAGTGTTGTGTGTGTGTGGGTATGTCTGTGTGTGTGCGCGCGTGCGTGAGTAGGTGCGTGTGTGTGTGCATGCGTGAATGCGTGTGTGAGGGCGTGTGTATGTGAGTGTGCGTGCGTGCCCGTGCGTGCGTGTGTGTGTGTGTGTGCGCGTGTGTGTGTGCATGTGCGCGCGCGCGCGCGTGTGTGTGTGTGTGTGTGTGTGTGTGTGTGTGTGTGTGTGTGTGTGTGTGTGTGTGTGTGTGTGCGCGCGCGCGCGCGCCCGCGACAACCATATATGGGTAGGAAAATTTTCTGTAACATGAAAACGCTAGGCGCCACATGAAGGGCGGCCTTTCAGAGCCCAATATTTATTACACGCAGCTGGTTCCATTCCGAAAGACAATGTCAATTGCATCCACCCCATCTCAAAGCTCGCCGACACTCGAGACAGTTTCTGACAGGTTTCTTGGAAAAACTAATGTGATGTCGGGATGGACACTTTTATTATAACTTTTGAGGAAAGAAGTGGCTGACTCGCTCCAGAACTCGGTTGTAGGACGGAATAACTCGGTTAACACGGATTGAGCTACTTGAGACGGATTTATTCGTACAGAGATTCGGCGTTGTACAGTGTTCGGAGACTTACTGACTACCTTAGCTTACAACGAAGGTAACTTATAGTGATGGAGGGTAGGAAAATCGAGATGGTGGAAGGAAGGGCCTACGTGACTTTAGAAACGTTGGCTATCGGTTTCATAAGAAATTGAGAAACCATATTGGTGAAATTAAAAGTGACGGCATTCCTAATACGACTGGCCGGATGTTGTAATTATGTGAAAGTGCCGCTCATGTAGATCCAGGCGCATCAAGGAGGACCTTCGTCATAGGTTTCAGAACAGTTTGAAAAGCCATGCGTGGAAATGATATTCAGGAGGTGAAAGGCCACTTGCACATATGTATCAGCAGTATGGATCGTAGGAAGAAAATAGGGAGAAGAACAAGGAAAAAAATAGAGGATCTCATTACACCTCCCCCTTATTTAAGAAAATTCATAAAACAAGATGAATATTCTTTAAGCCTTGAGGCTGGTGGATCGCCGACAACCTGTTGATTTCACAGTATGTCTTACATTGCGGTTTCCAGTTATTTCGAACATAGCGCATTCTTCCCTATCGTAATTAACTTTGTAGTCTACATGTTCGTTATTTTGATGAAAACAATTATTGTACATGTTGATACATGGAGAGCAAGTAGCTTTAAATGCTTTGGTAAATAAATTAAATAAGCACCCGCATAATCCGCACCTCATCGTGAAATACAAGAAAACAATTGCAGTGCAACCGTATCCGAGGTACTTGATGCTTTCGTAGGTCGTTTCTATAAATGATTCAGCTCGTTTATGTTGTCCAATTTTTGCTGCTTCTTCTGAGATTTCGTCTAACGTTTGTCCAAGGGTCTTAAGTTGAGTCAGAGCAACGTGCGTTGGTCGTCCTAAGGTCGTCAACTGAATATCGTCTAACGATACTGAATGGTTTCGAAGAACTTCTTCGAGATTTGGAACTCTAAGAGTCTTATTGAGAATAATGTCAGTTGCTTGAATAACTCTTTTGTCGTAACTAGGTCTTCTGAAAATGTGTTCGGTGTGCCCGATGCAATTACCCATTATCGTTATTTTATTCGTACCCCGCCGCATTGCTTGGTGTGTTTTGTGATCATCACAACTTACGTGGAGAGTTTCTTCGTATGGGGATGTCACTATCCAAGAAATTCCTGATTTCAATTGGATCCACAGTGACTTAATTAGATTTATGTATAGTACTTGACATTGGGAGTCGGATATGTCTGTCGCTTTTGTAGAATTGCCGCTTCACAGCTATTAGGATTACGTACAAAATAGTCAGGATTCTTACGTTTGTATAAACATCTTGATCCTACTTCTTTGCAGTGATCGAGGTCTTCCTCATTGATTGGAGTAAACATTGTCCTGGCTCCGTTAATGATTATTAACGTATCCGGCGGATTCACATAGTAAAATGTAGTTGATGTGCCCTTCTGTTTAGGGATGGGGATAATACGAAAAACGTCAAGTAGGTTGTTTTCTATTACTGGCACCTTAATTATATAAGTAAAACGATTATCCTTTAACATGACGCTTACGTCGCTAATTCCAATAATTGTCGCAAAGGCAGATTCTTCTAGAGGTACGGGAGAAGTATTACTGGATGAGGCTTGTTCTCGAATTGATTTTAGTGCTCTTGTAACGTCGCGAGAAAAAGCGCTATCTATTTCTTTTTCCTCTGCTATTTTATTTCACTCCGGTGAAAACGCGGGCTTATCCGATTTCACATGGAAATCGTGGAAAACTACGAAAACCAATACACACGATAACGGCATTCTCATTTTTCGACGGGTTCTTATATTTTCTTTAGAATTAGGCGTACCACAGCCGAAACGAAATATATCGATAAGACGCGAGCGTCGCATAATTTCCCACGCGAGAGCACAGTCGGTCTTGACCATATCTACACGCAACCGTCAAACGCAGTTGATGATAAAATCCTTAGCCATAAGAACGTACAACACACGAACACACGAAAATATCCAAATCCTTACTCTAAAATATACATTCTCCAAAAAAAATCCTTCGTGCCGAAAAGTTGACCGGGCAATAAAACTACGTTGGTATTTCCCATGCGCCTCACACCTGGGTCAAAAATGCCTATCTTGAGGCAAGCGCGGCGACGCGACGCAACCAAGGCCCTTTTTCCTCCCTATATTTTTCCAATGCTTCAGATAACGAGACGCGGACTAGTTTCTGAGAATCGAGATGGAGATCACGAATCATAGACTACACCCAATCATAGTCCCCAAAAATATTTCCCCTTCCTACTCGACCAATCATATGCACTCGGAAATTTCCTACATCCTTTCCACTAATCGAAAAATTAACGCATGACGAAAATGCACTTTTCGAGAAACTTGTTCTCCCACCATCCCAGCATCCAAAATATCCTACAAGCTAGGATAGAAAAATCTTGGAGCCAGTGTTCCATCATCACTCGCTGAGAAAAAGTCTCCCTTCAAGCTCTCTCGCGTACGAACAAAAATCAAGCAACAACGTTCACCGGAACGATTACAAAAATTGTCTCCATAAAGCGAACGCGAACTTTAACTTCCGAATTATATTTTATAATAACGCGAACTACGAGAATTTTATTAAGTGTCTACGTTAAATGTGTACATCGTTTTGCTTTGCGTAAATTGTAATTTAATTCCAACCTCGTCTCGCGATAAATACCCCCGTGTTAAAAATTTGTGTCGACGTGAACACATCATCGTTACCAAGCGTGCGCAACTGAGGGGTCCGACCTACCTGCGGAGGCCCGAACCCGACGACTATAAACCGATTAGCGTATCCACGACGCATCATCAATGTAAGCGAAATATTTTATGTGGATTTTTGTATTATTAATTTAATAGAATTAACCAAACTGGTTAATTATAATAAACCCCAAATTGTCAAGTCACTTTCGTAAGTCAATTCATTTATCAATCGAGTCACTGCATCACACCCACCTTTGCATGCACCTTTCCCTTTTACACCCTCATCCCGAGCTCGAACGCTAGGCGTAGGCTAAAAATCGGGAACCACGATAGGGCCCACGTCCTCTCAGGACGTGACATATAATTTTTGGAGGCTCGTCCGGGATTGTAAAAGGGGGATGTGCTTTTGCAAATTGCCTTAATGGATAAGGAATCCACATGCGAGTCGCTAGATTTGAATATCACTGACCATTTGCCGGATTCAGAAGCAAACGAACCAGGTCAATCTCGTAGTACAGGGTCGTCGCTAATCAAGGATCAAACACTAATTTATTATCTGGTCTCGAAGCTCCTAAAAGATCCGTCAAAAAATTAGCATTGCCACGTAAGGGAAATCCAGATAACTTGAACAATATGGCGCTAGGAATAAACCAATTAATTTCTCTAAAAGATGCCGTTAACTTTGTCCCAGAATTCGATGGAAAAAATATCCCATTTGCAAAATTTGTGGCCGGGTGCGAAGATGCAAAGGATATGCTTCCGCCCGAAGCCGAAAAATACCTAGCGAAGTTAATAAGAAATAAATTGAAAGATCTAGCCAGAGATAGCATACATAGAATTAAATTCGAGACAGTACAAGAACTCGTGGATTTTCTAAAAAAAATATACGCGCCAAATAAATCCGAGATTCAGCTTTTGGGAGAACTCAGCCATATCTATCAAGCAAGCGACGATAGCGTTATGGAATTCGCGACAAAAATTCGGAAAAAGGCAAGAGAAATATTAGAAGCAAGAAAATTAGCTAACAATGGGGAAGAGGACCAATTATTTAGGAGACAAATGGATGAATATTTTCTTGCAAGTTTTAAATGCGAATTAAAAGAGGAGATCGAACACCGACTCCCACCGTGCGTAGACATGCCCACCGCCATTAACCACGCAGTTAGAATCGAACGCGATCTCAAGGCTCGAAGGGAACTGGAATCGCGTCCCACCAGATCAGAAGGACTCGTTCAGACTAGACCTGGAAGGATATGCAATATTTGCAAAAAGGATAATCACGCGACCGAAGCTTGCCGATTCGCGACGGTCACTTGTCAAATTTGTAAAATCCAGGGCCACAGCGCCAATGAATGTCGAAAATCTGCTAATGATCAGGGGTCTGTCACGTGCCAAATTTGTAAAAAAATGGGACATACCGCGGATAAATGTTTTCGCAATCAAAAATTCTACACAATTACGTGTCAATTGTGTAAAAAAACCAGGGCACACGGCCAGCGAGGGTACATCGCATAAAGAGCCACAAAATTTCTCGAATGATCGTCCTCGCCCCTCATCCGTTCCTCAGTGCCAATACTGCCACAATCACGGGCACACTGCGGACAGATGTTTTAGAATTCCGAAAAATTAGCCGCAAAACGATACACCTACCTGCCGATACTGCAAAAAGATAGGTCACACATTAGAAAATTGCCGCACACTTGAATATAATAAATCGCAAAACCTGTCGGGAACGAGAGGAATACCCTTCGGACGGACGCGCCGAGCGGTATCCCGATCCCCACGCGTCCAGCAAATATGGCCACGCAAGAGGCTCAAGCCGACGATACCCGACCTACACAGTTAACGCAGAAAACTTCAATAAGCTACCCTCGGTGTGTATCGGAGCACTACCGGAAAAGGGTCGCACGACAATGGTATTAGACACTGGAGCCATTCCCAATCTCATAAAGAAAGAATACACTACAAATATGGTCGGTATCGATGAATCGGACATTATAAAATTAAAATGTATATCAGAGCTACCAGTGTACGCGTTAGGGAGCGTAATAATTCAAGTATTCGGGTTTAATGCCCTATTTCACATAATTCCAGATTCGATACCGCTCCCTTACCCTGGATTATTAGGGTCGAATTTCTTTTTTGAAACTAAAGCAAAAATTAATTATGAAACAGAACGTTTTGAATTCGGAACAAGATCTTGGCCATTTGAAAAATCAGGCGAACCCGACGAGTTGATAGTAATCCCCGCGCGTTCGGAAACTTCCTTTCACGTAAAAGTGGAGGATAGCACGATAAGGGAGGGTTATCTCTCGCCTTTAAAAAATCCGCGAAGGTGTATATGCCGGCGACTGTCTGGTAACAAACATCCGCGGAAAGGCTCATTTGAAAGTCTACAATAACACGAATGATGCCATACGACTGATCGTGCCAGTCGGAAAACTGCAAGAATTCGACACGATCGGAGACTTAGTAAAAAATAAAACAAATCAAGATTGCATGACAATTTATAACTCCAGTTAGATCCCTCGTGACGCGTCTATTTCAAGCGACGATTGCAAGACAATCGCGTATATTCAGGGTCCAAAAGAGGCCAATTTTAAAAAATCGACGAAAAATGTCGAATTAAAAACCTGGCATCGCCCCAAAGAGAGCGATGATCAAGGAAAATTTAGAAAAATTTACGGTAGCGAGGAAAGAACTGGAACTGAGATCAATCAATCAAATAAAAATAATAATAAAATATCAGGCCAAGAATCAAAATCGAATAAAATTGGAAAATCAAGAGTAAAAATAAAAGAAAAGCCAATGAACGAAGAAAATTCAAAATCGAAAATGAATAAAAATTGAAATCTGAGAGAAATTCAAACGGTAAATTGTGTTTCCATGTCTGACCCAAGATCGCGTAATATAAAAAATCTGTCGGAGCGCACGGAGACAATAAGAGGGCTCCTGCGACTCGATCATCTAGCCAAAGATGAGCTAGACCATGTAGAAAAAATTATCCAAAAATACCCAGATTGGTTTCACATAAAAGGCGAACCTCTGGAGTCTACATCCGTGCTGCGCCATAAGATCCCCACGGTCGATGACCTCCCGATCAATACAAAACAATACACGTTTTCTCAGGCTCTTTAGGGCGAAGTCCAACGTCAGGTAGATGAGCTACTGGACTCGAGGATTATCAAACATTCTCATTCCCCAAACAACAGTCCTGTTTGGATCGTACCAAAGAAACCCGACTCCAATGGCAAGAAGCGTTGGAGAATGGTAATTGATTTTCGGGCCCTTAACGAAAAGACAATCGGTGATTCTTATCCGTTGCCTAACATCACAGATATTCTGGATCAATTAGGCAGCGCGAATTATTTCTCCGTATTCGATCTAGCGTCCGGATTCCATCAGATAGAAATGAATCCCGAAGATAAGCCGAAAACTGCTTTCTCCACTTTGTATGGGCACTATGAATTTTCGAGAATGCCTTTCGGGCTGAAAAATGCCCCGGCGACTTTCCAGCGCTTGATGGATGTCGTGTTGAGTGGACTCCAAGGAGTGTCCCTCTTCGTTTATCTCGACGACATTGTCGTTTAAGCCAAGGATTTAGAGGAGCAAGGCAAGAAAATGGAGGAACTGATAAAAAGGTTGCGTACAGCCAATCTACAGTTGCAAACAGACAAATGTGAATTTCTCAGGCCAGAAATTAATTACCTAGGGCATATAATTGGGAAGGACGGTTTAAGACCGGATCCCAATAAATTGTCAGCGGTAAGGCAATTCCCAGTTCCCAAAACTGTTAAAAATATTCGGCATTTTTTAGGCCTAACAGGTTACTACCGTAGGTTTATTAACGATTTCTCGAAGATTGCAAAACCATTAACGCGACTCTTGGAAGATAAGGTCGAGTTCGAATGGACGGAGGAAACACAAAAAGCCTTCGAAGTACTCAAAAATAAACTCTGTGAAGCTCCCATCTTGCAATATCCAGACTTAGAAAAACCGTTCATAATAACAATAGATGCTTCCGGCTACGCCTTAGGCGGAGTCTTATCACAGGGTGAAATCGGGAAAGACAAACCGATCGCATATATATCGTGCGTACTACGCGGGGCAGCCCTTCGGTACGACGCATATGAAAAAGAGGCAATGGCAATTATTCACAGCATCAAAGCTTTCAGGCCGTATATTTACGGTAGGAAATTCACGCTCGTGACTAGCCCTTCGTGATAAGCCCTTAGTTTGGTTTAAAACTGCCAAAGACGCGAACACACGCATCCTAAAATGGCGACTCAAACTTTCAGAGTACGATTACGACATCGTTTACAAGCCAGGAACATTAAATTCAAACGCCGATGCTTTATCACGTAACCCTATCGAAAAACTCGAGAATGTCAAAGCCATACCTCATTACGAACAAAAACATGACGAGAATCTAGATGAGATAGCACAGGACATACTCCGCGAATTAGCAGAAAACAGTGTTAGCGAAAACGAAGACCCTATACGTTTTACAACTCAAGCAGAAATTCATGAAACCCCAAAAATAGAAGAAATAAATGTCGTCACTCGCTTGCAAGCGAAGAACTACGTATCTCAGGTAGCTAAGAAAACGAAACAACAGCTTAAAGAAAAACTCGGTGACGATGTATCGGAAATGGTTGACTTACCTGTCTCCAAGGAGACAGATGCGCGCTCCAAGTCCCGGCGCCATGCGCTCCGAAACCGTAGGGCCATAAACTACGAGGAGAGTAGCAGCGAGGAAACAGAAGCCGAGATAACAAGGCCCGCGCATGTTAGGCGACCCCGAAAGGGCACTGACCCCGAATCAGCTGAGAGGCCTAACCTGCGCAAAGCACCTCAAATTCCTAGTCCCAAAAGTTCCACTGACCTAGATTCCGACTCCACCAACGCAGTTGACTCATTATCCTCTGAGGATGAAGGACTTCCGATCCAGGAAGACAAAACTTCGGAATTTAAAATCGCGAATTGCATAACAAGCAAATAATTGTTCTATTTTCGCAACGATAACCTAGTATATTTTATCGATTCAACTGGAAAACCTTGCGACTCTGGATCGCAAAAATTACACGAAGCAAACAAACTTCCCCTCTGGAAGGTCATGCCTACAGTAAAAATGTTGGAAAAAAATATCACATTGCCCTAGTCATAAAAGGCGAATATTCTGGATCATTATCCTTTGTATCAGAAAATGTTAAAGAAAGCGTAAGGGAATTAAAAGATCTTTGCGAAAATCTCAAGCTCCAATCGCTAAGTATTTGCCACAGTAACCACGTCGAGCATCTAATATGGGCCGACGTCCTCAACATAATTAAAGAAACGTTCAAATCCAGTCAAACCAAGGTGATAATCTGCTTAGGAACCTTACGCTACGTGCCAATCGAAGACCGAGATTCCATTTTTTATGAGAGGCACAAGTCCCCAATAGGAGGGCGTCTCCAAGACATATAACAGAATTAAAAGAGAGTATTTTTTGGAAGATTTGAAATCGGATATTCAGAGAAGAATTCAGCAATGCCTAGATTGCCAATTAAAGAAACTGGTTAGAGTAAAGACAAAACAGCCAATGATTATAACGGATATGCCAGGTACGGTTTTCGAAAAAATATCAATGGGCATAGTAGGCCCAATGCGACGTACGTCCAATCAGAACGGATACATTCTGACTATCCAAGACAGCCTTTCAAAATTTTGTGTCGCGATCCCATTGCCAAATGCACAGGCAACAACGGTCGCCGATGCATTCATTGAAAGCTTTATATGTGTCTTTGGAGCACCCAAAGCACTCCTTACAAATCAAGGCAGTCATTTTTTAAGTGGCCTCATGAAACGAATCGCTAAACGATTTCGCATCAAACAATGTCAAAAATCAGCATATCATCCGCAGTCTAATGGATCCCCTGAGAGATCTCATCACGTACTGGCTGAATTTTCGAAGCAATACACAGATGAAGATAATGAGTGGGATCAATGGCTAGAATTAGCGACCCTTTCATATAATACCAGCGTTCATGAGAGTACAAAGTATACTCCATATGAAGTAGTTTTTGGCAAACTAGCGAGAGTTCCATCAAGCGAACCACTTAGAGAATCCGATCAATTGCCCACTTATCGCGGGTATTTAATCGAATTAATTACAAGGATAAACGGAATCAAGAATCTCGCCTATGAAAATCAAGTTTCTTTAAAACATCGCTCAAAAAAATACTACAATAAAAATGCCAAACCTAAAAGTTTTAAAGTAAGAGACTTTGTATACCTCCAAAAGGGTCCCAAACCAGGTAAACTGGGAGACCATTCTTCCGGTCCACACAAGATCCTAGAGAAATTGGATAAAGGTAATGTGAAAATCCAATATTACAACAAAACACGCAATGTTCACGAGAATAGATTACGGTATTCGCACATTATCGTCGAAACAAAGCCGAAAAGAAAAACCAAGTCGACCAGAATCGACGATTCCGATTTTAACCTTAATTAAACAAATAATAATAATAATTTTAGTTTTAAGGCTTTCACGGCTCTTTATGTAATGAGAAGAGTATGTGGCTTCCGGATGGAGGCCGTGTTGAGGATCAGCGTTTTTTAATTGACCAGCTGATCAATTAAAACATCTGATTGGCTGGTGCAGCGATCCAGAATGATGACTGCAACTATATAAGAAATACCTGAGACACGAGAGCTTCAGTATCGGAGCTCTCAGCCCTGATGATGCAGACTGTAACGTTTGCGAAACGTCGGCACAACGCTGATCCTCAACACGGCCTCCATCCGGAAGCCACATACTCTTCTCATTACATAAAGAGCCGTGAAAGCCTTAAAACTAAAATCAGACGCCTACACGGAGAGGCTATTTTGGGTTCTGTTAACACCTTTTCCAAACTCAGGAAAACTCTGCACATCCAACTGTGCTCGTTAACATTCCTAAAAAGGTGCCGCGACCATCAAGTGGTACCAAAATGTTTTCAATTGAAAAACCCCTTTCCATCAAAACAAGCCAAAACGATCCTCCACCAGGCCTCGCTGAGACTGGTGAAAGAGAGAATATCTGTTACCAAAAAGCTTTTGGACCAAAATTCCCAAAAACTCCTTAAACTTCACCTACGTCTATCTGACTCTTTGGAACCACGGCTGTGGGAAGATCTTGACCGTGTCACTCACGAACAAGCCCTCCACTGTGCAGACCTAAGATCCAAGAATCAGATAGAAAAATTCAGGAAACTATGTCCGCAATCAAAGCAGCCCATCCTAACCCACACAGTTAAAAACCTAAGTAACCACACACTCTCCGCAGCTGAAACATCAGTCCTCGCAAAAGGGCACAATTTCGCCATTACACTAACAGAAATTCCAACCAGAGAAATCATCAGCCAGGTGGAAACGGCCATCTATCGTCTCCCACTGGATACTGGCAACGACATCAGGAAACGGATAAGCAATATTCTACACAAGGCAAAACCTCCGCAGCAGAATATCACGAAGGAAGAACACCTTGCTCTTCACAATGTGAAGAAAAACAAGGACATCTTAATACTACCAGCTGACAAAGGGAATGCAACTGTCATCATGGATAAAACGGACTACTGCAGTAAAATTTTGAACCTGCTCGAGGACACCAACACGTAGAAGAAATTATCACGTGACCCCACATCGAGTGTAGAAAAGAAAACAACAACACTTCTAAAGAAGGCTGGTCTATCAGAAAACCTAACCAAAGCCCTAGCACCCAAGGAATCCCTACCACCCAGGCTTTACGGTCTGCCAAAAATACACAAAAACAACATCCCACTTAGGCCCATTGTTAGCAACATAGGCAGTCCTACATATCATTTGGCACGTTTTCTCTGCAAACCTTTGCAGGAACTCATAGGCCTCAACAACTCCCATATCCAAAACTCTCGGGATTTTGTGAACAAGATCCAGACTATCAAGGTACAACCAGAAGACATTTTAGTGAGTTTCGATGTTGTATCCCTGTTTACAAACGTCCCAACCAATGAAACCCTAAACATAGTTAAAAATTCCAAAAAAGTTGCCCCTAACCTACTGCCCCTCATAGAACATTGCCTAAACTCTACATATTTCCAATTTCAATCCCAATTTTATGAACAAACTTCAGGCGCAGCCATGGGTTCCCCTATTTCTTCTATCATCGCCAACATCTTTATGGAGAACTTCGAGAACAGAATTCTGCAAGAAGCTTCCCTCAAGCCCTCCACCTGGTTCCGATATGTCGATGACACCTTCGTCATTTGGAGTCACGGCAAAGAAAACCTCAATCATTTCTTAACCTTCCTCAACTCCCAGCACCCCAATATTCAATTCACCATGGAGATAGAACAGGAAAATCAAATCCCTTTTCTGGATGTACTGGTTCAACGGAAAAGCGATGGCACTTTGGGCCATAAAGTTTACCGGAAGCCAACGCATACGGATAGATACCTCCATGCTACGTCCCATCACCACCCTTCCCAAAAACAGTCGGTCATAAGCTCTCTGGTCTACAGAGCTCTAGCGATCTCCGAACCAGACTCCTTGGAGGTTGAACTGGAACACCTACGAAAATCTTTAGGAGACTTGGCTACAAGCCAGGCAACATCGAAAGAACGATCAAAAATCTAAAAAGAAAAATAGCTGATCCGAAAACGGTTACAGCACCTGATGGGGAGAATGAAGGACAAATAACCGCAACAACTTCCCTTCCATACCTTCGGGGCATAACCGATCGCATAGGGAGGGTCTTTGGAAAACATAACGTGCGAGTCATCTTCAAGCCTCAGAAGAAACTAGCACAAGTGATTCCGAGTGCAAAAGACCAAAGACCACCATTAAGTGCACCAGGAGTATACAAGATACCCTGCTCATGCGGTAGAGTGTACATAGGAGAAACCGGGAGGAAGATCAGTACACGGATCAAAGAACATCAACGGTGTATCAAATATGGCCATATTACACAATCAGCGCTGGCCGAACATTGGATGGAGACTGGTCATGCCATCCAGTTCGACAAAGCCCAAAGCCTGGCCCCATCAAACAGCTATTTTTCCAGGAAACACCGAGAAGGCTTGGAAATCCGAAAACATCCGGACAATCTAAACAGAGATGGAGGATATCACGTCTATCCTATTTGGCACACCGTCCTCCCGGTTTTTGAAATTGACCAGCTGATCAATTAAAACATCTGATTGGCTGGTGCAGCGATCCAGAACGATGACTGCAACTATATAAGGAATACCTGAGACACGAGAGCTTCAGTATCGGAGCTCTCAGCCCTGATGATGCAGACTGTAACGTTTGCGAAACGTCGGCACAACGCTGATCCTCAACACGGCCTCCATCCGGAAGCCACATACTCTTCTCAATAATAATAATTACCCTGTTTTTCAGGTGGCCGTTATCAACCTATCGGTATCAACAATATCACCTTTGTACTTCCAACCAGAGAAAAAGATTACATTTTTAGTTACAGTATCCTCAGTACAGAACACTAACAACTACTTATATTCAAACCACACCGACAACTGTTTCACAATTCGGAAGAGGTATCCTGTCACGAACCTAGATATAATCGCGTATGTCAATTCAAATTTATATACGTAGTTATTATATTATATTAGAAAATCATTACTTTACTATATGCATACGCAACATTGTAGCAAAGAGCGCCAAATATTCCAGAATAGCTGTTATTAGTGGTATAAGCCTCGGACGAATTGTATACAATTCAATGAAGAAGTCGATTTATATGGTGGTACTTGCTGGCGAAATAGTACACGTTATTCATTAGATAATAATAGAAGTAAATGTGATCAGGTTAAAAGAATATTACGATCAACCTGTCACTCGTGGGAACGAAAAATATCTCCTTACTCCTCGAACTCATATATTACCAAAAGAAGAACTCAAACAACCTGTAATTCCTTACTTCCTCCATATTACCTTTACGGAGACATCTGGTACAAGTTCATGGCTGCTCCTGTCGAAGCCATACTACCTGCAAGCATGAAGCCGACGACAAAGTGTACTTGGCGATACACCAATCCAGAATCACCCTGTGGGATCTATTCCGCAGAACATCGACAACGAACGAAAACATATCATATTTCCTGTGGAGCAACCCGCTGTCCTAAATAATATGGCACGGGGCATCAGTGGTCAAAACACTGTCAACTAAGAGGAGAAGTTGTATATCTCCTGGATAACAACGATGTATAACACCAAGCCTACTACATCTGGAATCGCACCTGGGAAAAATTCATTCAATTCGGTACAGCAAGCGCTGGTCTCATCCGAATGTTACCCATCATGCGACCAATCGAGCTCCTCGTAGATACGGTGATCCATGCACATAGCCAACACACTGTGTATGGCTGGCCGATCTACCTCGTCGATGCAGGTGCAAGAAGAAAACCTCAACAGATGCAGAGATTGGCCAAGAACTTTATAAACTCGTGACGGCTCCTTCAGCCGAACCAAGAAGTCATACCAAGGCCAACGCTGCAACACATGATGTCCACCTTATCATCTCCAGTAGTCCAAAATACGACGAATCCTCCAAATCGCGCTCCTTCCGTTGAGTTCACCCGAGAAGACATATTCAGGTACAAAAAGATCATTATGATTGATCATTTATTTTAAATTACTTTTATTGTCATTACTGTTCTTTTAACCTTGTCAAGTAAGATAAGTTAAAATGAGTAACTAAGTATCTATCCGTAAAGAAAACGAAAGAAGAAACCGCGTAAATATACATCTTTCAGTGAAGTAAAAAAAAATTATATACATAATTTTAAAAAAGAAACAAAAATCTTGTAGGAAAATCTTTTAAAAACAAACACACACGCTTTCTCATAAGGTGATAATGAAATTCATGCGTACCTCATAAGCGCAAGATAACTATAAGTCACACCGTCATATTAGATACCAATCTTCCAATGTATTTAAGTCACATTGTAAGTCGATCAATGACAATGCCAATTCATACGATCGTGCCATTATACTTTTGATCACCACTCCCAACGACTACGATCGAGCGAGACGCTCAATCCTAAAGGGGGGAGGTGTAACGTCGCGAGAGAAAGCGCTATCTATTTCTTTTTCCTCTCCTATTTCATTTCACTCCGGCGACAACGCGGGCTTATCCGATTTCACATGGAAATCGTGGAAAACTACGAAAACCAATACACACGATAACGGCATTCTCATTTTTCGACGGGTTCTTATATTTTCTTTAGAATTAGGCGTACCACAGCCGAAACGAAATATATCGATAAGAAGCGAGCGTCGCATAATTTCCCACGCGAGAGCACAGTCGGTCTTGACCATATCTACACGCAACCGTCAAACGCAGTTGATGATAAAATCCTTAGCCATAACAACGTACAACACACGAACACACGAAAATATCCAAATCCTTACTCTAAAATATACATTCTCCAAAAAAAATCCTTCGTGCCGAAAAGTTGACCGGGCAATAAAACTACGTTGGTATTTCCCATGCGCCTCACACCTGGGTCAAAAATGCCTATCTTGAGGCAAGCGCGGCGACGCGACGCAACCAAGGCCCTTTTTCCTCCCTATATTTTTCCAATGCTCCAGATAACGAGACGCGGACTAGTTTCTGAGAATGGAGATGGCGATCACGAATCATAGTCTACACCCAATCATAGTCCCCAAAAATATTTCCCCTTCCTACTCGACCAATCATATGCACTCGGAAATTTCCTACATCCTTTCCACCAATCGAAAAATTAACGCATGACGAAAATGCACTTTTCGAGAAACTTGTTCTCCCAACATCCCAGCATCCAAAATATCCTACAAGCTAGGATAGAAAAATCTTGGAGCCAGTGTTCCATCATCACTCGCTGAGAAAAAGTCTCCCTTCAAGCTCTCTCGCGTACGAACAAAAATCAAACAACAACGTTCACCGGAATGATTACAAAAATTGTCTCCATAAAGCGAACGCGAACTTTAACTTCCGAATTATATTTCAAATAACGCGAACTACGAGAATTTTATTAAGTGTCTACGTTAAATGTGTACATCGTTTTGTTTTGCGTAAATTGTAATTTAATTCCAACCTCGTCTCGCGATAATTACCCCCGTGTTAAAAATTTGTGTCGACGTGAACACATCATCGTTACCAAGCGTGCGCAACCGAGGGGTCCGACCTACCTGCGGAGGCCCGAACCCAACGACTATAAACCGATTAGCGTACCCACGACGCATCATCAATGTAAGCGAAATATTTTATGTGGATTTTTGTATTATTAATTTAATAGAATTAACCAAAGTGGTTAATTATAATAAACCCCAAATTGTCAAGTCACTTTCGTAAGTCAATTCATTTATCAATCGAGTCACTGCATCACACCCACCTTTGCATGCACCTTTCCCTTTTACACCCTCATCCCGAGCTAGCGCGCTAGGCGTAGGCTAAAAAGAGGGAACCACGATAGGTATATGCCCACGTCCTCTCAGGACGTGACACTCTGACCAAGTCAGCAGGATTTAAAATTTGCGGATGGATTATCCCTTCTTTACCATCGTTTACTACATTTAAAACATTGTTGATACATTCACTGTATTCGTCTATAAGGGTTTCCAGAAGAGTTACTTGTGCGCTAATTTTTATATCTCTAGTATTATCAGCTACCGCAAAATTTAGTTTTCCATAAGAGTTCAATAGTTGTTGATTTTCGGTGCGCAATTCCTCCATAGCTTTGGAAAGTGTTGATGCCATGCCTTTAACTATCGCCGTTTGGTTTTGAATTAAAGTACTCATTTTTTTATTGTCAGTATGAAGTTTATCACTCTCATCGTTATAATATTCAGCATCGGAATTCCCTAAAGTTCCAAACAAAATTTTACTAATGTCGCCGATAAAATCGAAAACACCTCTTTTGAGACGGGGTCTGTAATCAATTATGTTTATTAATCTAGATCTTCTTGAGTCTATTCTATTTAACCTTTGTCGAAGGATTTCGATTGATGCTGATTCGGCGCAAGTCCTTTTTCTGTCGGTTCCATTGCAAATTCTTGATAAGGAAATCGAAGCCATATCCAGCTCATCTCGATGTAGATTTATTTCGGTGATGTCGACATAGTTGACGACGGTCCAGGTTTGATGATAGATTACGGCATTTCCCAGGTTTTCCATATATACGGTGCCTTCAAGTGGTTCCACCCTTAATTCGTCGGATGTAACATACGTTACAAGGAGAGGAAGAAGTAACAGCAACATAATGCCTGTACAGAATTTTTGATTATTTTCTATGATAAGGTTTTAATTTGTTAACGTGGATTAATTTTCTTCTATTATTAAGCAAGATCTCGTAGTTGACGTATGATGTTTGTTCCAAAATAATGGCTGGTCCTTCCCACTTCGGAGCAAGGGGTGTCTTGTCTTTCTCTTGAGCAATGAGGACTTCGTCGCCCTTTGCAAAAATGGATACGGGACGGTGTATGCGAGCATCCTGGACTGCTTTATAGCGCTATTTAGCTGCTGTTAAATTATCGCGTCCACTTTTTACGATAAGTTCATGATCAGCCCGCAGTCCTTCGAAGTATTGGTCGATCGTTACGTTGGTATTCTGAACTGGAAGGTTATTCGGGATGTTAGGTTTTCTCCCGAATTGCATTTAAAATGGCGTTAATCCTGTTCCTTCATGTTTCGCTGTGTTGTAAACCATGGAAACAAACTTCAATTTTTTATCCCAATCCTCTTGATTGTCGTAGATCAATGCTTTGATTTGTTCTTTAATTGGACCATGTGTTCGTTCAAGGCTTCCATTACTTTGAGGATGGATTGTTGTTGTTGTCATGTGTGAAATTTTGAAGTTTTTCCAGGTGTTTGAACGTCTGGCTTATAAAGTTTCGTCCACCTTCGGTTAAGATCACTTTTGGAGCTCCATGAATGTAGATGAAATCGTTAACCAACGCTGTTACAGTGGATTGGGCGTCCTGGTATTTTAAAGGGATCAGCGTAATATATTTCGTCAGCTGATCTTGTAGAGAGAGGATGTACTTGTGTCCCTCATACGTTTCAGGCAGTGGCCCCACAAGATCCAAGGCAATTTTTTTCATTTGGCTTCTCCGGTGTAACCGTGATTATTGCTTCTGCTCGTGGTTGTGTTCGCACGAGCTTGATCCTCTGGCACGTGTCGCATTTATGGATGTAGTCTTCAATGTCCCTTTGTAGGTTGGGCTAGGTAGCAGCAGCCTTTACACGGTTGAGAGTTTTTGTTACTCCAAAATGTCCCGTGGCGTTTGTCCCATGATGTTGTTTTATGATCTTCATTCTTTCTTCTTCTGTACCTGGCTCGTAGGGTTCCCTATCGTAAAGGTAGACTAGCGGTGGTTCAATTCTCTATGACCAAATAAAGGAGATCATTTGTTTAATTCTCATTTTCGTAATTGGATTTTACCTTAGATGTTTGCACCCTAGGAAAATCTTCATTGACTCATTGATTGTTGATAGCTTTTGAACTAACGCGTTATACGACTCAATTTCATCTGCTGAAAAATCAAGGTGCGATTCTTCTTCAGTTTCTCCAGGTTGACCCGTGATGTTGATTCTCGGTATATTCCTGGGCGGTATCTATCTTCTATCTATCTATATAAATAAAAAGAGAAGTCCTGACTGACTGACTCATCAACGCCCAGCCCAAACCCTTGGACCTAGAAAGCTGAAATTTTGCACAAAGGTTCCCTTTATAATGTAGACAAGGAATAAGGAAGGATTTTTCGAAATTCAACCCCTAAGGGAGTTAAATTGGGGGTGAAAGTTTGTTTGGGTTTGTTTGGGTTTGTTTGGGCTTAATCCGTTAGGGGTCGAACAAACCCAAACAAACCCAAACAAACTTGACACAAATAAATTATAAAGTAAATTATAAACTTTGTCACTTTTATTTTTCCTAAACTTTGGATTTGGGGGATCAAAGTTTGTATGGAAGAATTTTGACGCGTGGTTCGATTAACTCGAAACTCAGTATTTATGCTTGAGAACAAAAATAAAGAATAACATGTATCAGGGTTTTTCGAAAATCGACCCCTAACGGGTTAAAAAGGGATAGTCATTTTTACAGGGGAGGATTTTATCGCGGGGCTTATCTTCTTTGAAACATCTTCTTTGATCTTATTTGAAACTTGACACAAACACTTGCCTATGTAATAAAGTTTGTCATTAAGGGGTTTAGGGGGGGGTGGTTAACGGGGATTATTTACGTAACAATTTTTTTCTAATTCTCACAGGATAGAGAATAAAGAGGATTTAATATTTTCACTTTAAAGTTGCCTTCATATTTGGCATTTAAGTAGGTAATTTTCCGTCCCGTTATTAGGTTATATTATTAGGTTTTAGAGATTTTATCCTCCATCAATCATATATCAATCCGCGCGCCGCTCCTCGGATACTATATAAGCAGTGTGAGAAGGCGGGCAAACTCATTATAAATGCAACATTTGTCCAGATGACACGTTTAGCGCAAGCGCAGCGATCGTTTACTTTTACTGAACTACTTTTTACTGAACTGTACTTTTTAGTACAAAACTGTCTTTTAAAAACTGTGCTTTTCAGCGCATTCCTTTGTTTTCCAAGTTTTCAAAATTATTTTTTATAATATTTTCTTTACCCTGACTTAGTTAAAAAAAAAACAACAGTTACGTTTTGCTATCTATTACAATGGCTGTTGAATCATTAACAATTGATGGGATTTTGGTGCCTCATACCATAGTTCCTATAATTGGGGATGGAGCCTGTCTGTTTCGGGCCCTCTCCTATCTACTGTATGACACACAAGTGATGGCCAGGGAGGTGCGCGAGCAAATCGTTAGCCATGTGGCGGCCAACTGGGAAGAGTTGGCCATTATGTCCCACGATAGTAACGGGGACAATTATTCCTGCGCCGCTGAATACTGCATTGACATGTCACGCTCTTTTACTTATGGTAGTTTATGTGAACTGGAGGCGGCAGGCCAACTCTTTCCGTGGGTCTTTGAAGTTTACCGTAACGGTGAACTGTATACAAGTTTTGGTACTGCAGGTAACCCCGTGGGACGGCTATGCTTTTCTCATGATCTGTCACTTTGAACCTCTAATGTAGTATATAAAGAGGTACTTTAAGTATAAATAAAAAATGGTCCTAACCCCCTGAGAATAACAATGTAAGTAAAAGCTTAATTTGAATTATTTAGGGGACTATTTACCTTAATTTTAACTTTTTTTTTGGTAGGATTTAAATTTCCGTTTTACAGTTGCCTTCAAATTTGGCATTCAAGTAGGTAATTTTCCGTTTCGTTATGTTTTCCGTTACTATTGTAAGATTTCGGATTTGTTAACCTCCAGCAATCATATATCAATCCGCGCGCCGCACCTCGCATACTATAATAAGCAATGTGAGAAGACATTGTTTACCTAGATTAACAAATGGGGTACTTTTAATCACGGTAGTATGTTCCCGTGGGATATTTGCCGACATCCACGCGGGCGAAGCCGCGGGCAAAAGCTAGTCTCTTCTAAGATTTGAGCAACTTGCGGAATTTCCTTTGACAGTTCAAATTCGATGTAGAGAGGGAGATTTCTATTTTCTGTCCCTCGATCATTAGTGATCGGTAAGGATTTCTTCCTGGTTTTCTGGTTCTTTTTCTGGGAAGTCATTGCGTTTTGCTTGACGTGTAGTTACTGGGTAAATCCGTGATAATGCGTCAGCGTTAGTGTTTAACTTTCCTTTCTTATAATTTGCCTCGTACTCATACTCCTCGAGTTTTAGACGGAGTCTCATCAAGCGACTATTTGTTGGAGGGTTTGAAGTTTTGAGGATCCATATTAGTGGCTTATGATCCGTAACGATTTGAAATTTCTTCCCATACAAATATTGTCGAAAGTGTTTTACAGCCCAGGCTATTGCCAACATTTCTTTCTCGGTCGTGGAGTATCGTTGTTCTGCCTTGTTGAGAGTGCGTGATGCGTAGGCAACGGGCCGATCGTTTCCGAGGGATCCTTGAGATACCACGGCGCCTATCGCATGGTTGCTAGCGTCGGTGATGAGGGTGAAAGATTTCTTGAAGTCAGGATATTGTAGAACTGGCAATGTTGTCAATGCTGTTCGAAGTAAATTGAACGATTGCTCTTGTTTGTCTATCCATGAACATGCTGTTTCTTTTTTCAAAAGTTCCGTAAGTAGTTTAGCGATTTTGCTAAAATCCTTAATAAACTTCCGGTAATACCCAGCCAGTCCTAGAAATTGCTTAATTTGCTTTTGATCGTTTGGCCTGGGAAAGTTTTGCACTGCTTCAGTTTTTTTCGGATTTGGTTTTACTCCTTCGTCCGAAATTACGTGTCCCAAAAATTCTAGTTCTGGTCGTAGAAATTCGCACTTATCGGGCTGTAATTTTAAATCCGATTCGCGAAGACGAGTCAATACGTCAATTAATTTTGTATTATGTTCGTCAAGTATTTGTCCATAGATTATTATGTCGTCTAGATATACAAAGTATGTGATTCCAATTAGCCCTCGCAACGCGTTATTCATCATACGTTGGAACGTTGCAGGCGCGTTCTTTAACCCAAACGGCATCCTGTTGTAATGGTAGTGGCCTGATTGTGTGGAGAACGCCGTTTTGTCTTGCTCGTCCATTGGGTTTTGGCGGAATCCTGAGGTTAGATCGAATGCGGAGAAATATTTCGCTCGACCAAACTGATCCAATATTTCGTCGATGCATGGGAGAGGATAGGCATCGTGGGTGGTTTTTTCGTTCAATTTTCGAAAATCAATCACGATCCTCCATTTCTGTTTCCCTGATGCATCTGACTTCTTCGGTACTGTCACATCCGGAAGGGATGAGAGCATAAACTTTCGTTTCCTTCTTTCTTGCCTACGCCAAGCGCAATAGCACGGGATGAGGGTAAAAGGAGAATGTGTGAAACGGGTGTTCTAGGTCTCGTGTGCCTAAATGGTGAAGACTTATGTGAGCGATTGCGACAGATGTATTTACTGATTACAAATTTTCGTTTATTACCGAGTACCGTCCACTTGACCGGTCAGAAACATGGGAAGAATACAGTTCGGCGGATTAAGAAAATGATACAAAAAATGATGGAGTTAGCTTACGTTTTCTGAATGACGGTCCTTCGGACTTGAGTGAAAGGACCTTCGCTCTCGGCCTGTTACACACGCTGTGTTTACAATGGTGCCGCAGATGGGTCAGATGGTCACTTTACGTGTGTAAAGAGCGCAGAGAAGATTCACGATACTTTTCGGAGTAAATAGCTATGTAAATGGATGCTCGAAGAACAGAGTTGAATTATTAAACGCAGGACAGAGGTACGAATCGCGATACAAGGTTGTAGTCGACAGGAGAGATCTTTCTGGTTCAGAAGATGATGCTGAACTGATTTTTCTTTAATCCTCTGGACCTTCTTGCTCCAGATTTCCCTTCTTGGGTGGAGTAGGAGAAAAGGGCGTTTTCGTTTTTCATTCTCTCTTAACCAATCGGAATGGTCGACGTGGGAGACAGTTCTTTGTATCTCGGAGTCTGGGCGCTCGAAATTAATTACAAATAGACCAATCGGAATGAAGCTATTCCGAGCGAGTTTTCGTGGAAAAAGCGCATGGGATCGTGTTTGTTTATCTAGAGCCTAGGGCTCGGCGCCGAGTCGCCCCGCGATAGTGCAGCTGCTACGCGCCCCATAGCCCTTCCATGTGCATTTTACTTTCGTCGCGGACCGGTTTTATGACCGAGTCGAGTGGACTTTTCCGGCGGTCTTGGTCTATCCTTGGTTCCCACACGGATTGGAAAATCGGAGCTCCACTATGTCTTCGTCGGCGGGTGAACTCTGGGTCATCTGGCTTGCAGTATGATATTTTTTTGTTTTACGACTTTCCCGAGAAAGCGTGCCTAACTATGTTCTTGATGAATTCGAGTGCGTAAGGGGGGTCGTACGAACGTATGCCCGACGCTCGCTTATTATCAATAGGTTACATTACAGCTGTGGTATGTCTAAGCTTAAGAAAATACAAGAATGTGTCGAAAAATGTGAATGCCATATTCGTTTAATGGTTATTCACGATTTCCATGGGAAATCGGTCAGGCCAGCGTTCTCGTCGGATTTCAACAAAGAAGGAGAGAGAAAACGCAATATTTCTATGCGCTTTGCTTGCGACGTTACAGTACAACCCAGATTGGTGAATTGTATGGCGAGACACTTGGCTCGATTAACTTCTTTTCCAACATTTCATTTACCTGCCTGTCGATCTCTTCTTTGTGAATTGGCGGGTACCTGTACTGTTTCGTGTTCACAGGTGTATCGTCGCATATGATGATGCGATGCTTTACTGTCTTTGTACCTGGCAGTTAGTCTCCAGGTAAGGAAAATACATCTGGAAAACTGCTGATTATATCCCAGACCTTTTCTGTTTGATCTAGTGGGATGTGTTCGAGTCGAACGTTTTCCTTCAACGCTAGAATGCGTTCGGCGGAGTTCGTACTTCTTATAGCGTTGACCCGGGCTGCATCCTTCGGTGCGTCTTGGCGCTCCTCCTCAGGTAGACAGGCGATTTCCTTAATAGGGGTACCATGCAGCTGGTCAATTGTAACCGTTATAGGTTCTTCCGAGTCATTCATAACTGGTACTCGGGCTTCATAGTCCTTGGCTTCGAAAACGCAAGGTACTACGGCTTTTGGGCTATCTTCGTCCGCGACGGCTGCTCCATTTTCGATATTCGTGCGAATTTTAACAAAGTAAATCGTTCGCGGCGGAATCGTGACCGACACCTTTTCGAATTCAAAACGCTTGTCATCGAACTTTAAATAATTTTCTCTTCCGATACCAATATTCGTCTGATATTTTCCATAAATGGAATACCAATCAATCCGTGACTCTTTCCTTGAAAATCTTGTTTGGCAGCAAAGAAGGATTCATGTTGTTCATTGCCCATGGAGAACGGTGTTTTAATGTTCCGATTTATCTGCGATCCTTCCGTTAACATGTTGATTTTTATGAGATTTATGGCTGATCCGGTATCGAGAAGAAAACAGCCTATTCTGCTAGCTGTTCGTGTGGGAAGTTTGACCACTCGTTTAGCGGATCAGATGGCAATGACTCGCGGGATGTTTTCTTGCGTCGTAGTGATTGCTTCTCCTTCCGGTATATAATTGTCTGTTGTTTGCGTTGGTCGGTGATTGTGAGACTGCCCGTTTGTGAAAACCCGACTGTTGAGGTACGTTCCTGTTGGGGTTTTGTGAGTCGTATGCTTTCTTACGACAGTCACGTTCGAAGTGACCCATGCGATTGCAATATCGGCATATTATTGAAGAGAACGGTACCGGTAAGGGAGTCCCGAAAGATTTATGATGGGGCTGCTTGCAGGTTTCTGAGCTACCCGTATTCTTTTCAGTGATGTTTAAGTTGCGCGTCATCATCTCTCTTGTGTAGTCGTAGGCTTCTGCAGCTTGTGTCCGAGCTATTGCCATTCGAATATTGTCCGGTTTTTGAGCCCGTACTTCAGTCGAAATCTCTTTTCTTAACCCTAACAGATATTGGTCGAGCCCGTGTTGGCGTTCGTACTCCACAATGAATCGTCTTTGTGTTTCATCTGGAGTTGAATTGGCTAATACGGAAACGAGTTGACTTTGTACTTCGAAAAATCTATTCGTAAATCTCGAAACACTTTCGGTTTTTTGTTGAAACATTCGCGATCTGTTGTCTCTCCAAACGCTGACCGGTTGTAAGTTTCCGAAGAGGATCCGTAAGCATTCATAAAGCTGTTCGTGCGTGTTTGTCTCGTACTCTTGAATTTCTCTTGCCGCGTCTCCGGTAATTTTTTTTTGTGATTATTAATCGACGCAGGTAGTCTGATCGGCTCACTTGTGGTCTTATATCTTCAATTGACGTAATGAAAGTTTTGACTCCCAGAGATTTACCATCGAATTCACGGATTAGTTCTAGAGCTTCTTTCGGTGTTAGCTCTTCAAAAGAATCTTCCGGTAACGCGTGCGTAATGCGCGGAGCGTTATCTTCCATTTCGATTTGTGAATCTGGGTCTTTAATTTTGCTGAACGCCGTTTTGATGGCTGCGTTTAGGTTAGACAACGACATTTCGGTTTGATCCACTGAGTAAGTTTCAGAATCGGTGGTTATAATTTGCGGTTCGCGATAATGAGTAAATGAGTCTTTACTCACCGATTCTTTTCGTGGATCCAGTTTAAAACGTCCCTCGTAGACTCGGAGTGTCGTCAATCGGTCCGATGTTCCCAGCGTTGATTAGCTAGCAAATCCCACACTTAGCACCAATTGGGATGTCGGGATGGACACTTTTATTATAATTTTTGATGAAAGGAGTGGCTGACTCGCTCCAGAACTCGGTTGCACGTATAACTCGGTAAACACGGATTGAGCTACTTGAGACGGATTTATTCGTACACAGATTCGGCGTTGTACAGTGTTCGGAGACTTACTGACTACCTTAGCTTACAACGAAGGTAACTTATAGTGATGGAGTGTAGGAAAATCGAGATGGTGGGAGGAAGGGCCTACGTGACTTTAGAAACGTTGGCTATCGGTTTCATAAGAAATTGAGAAACCATATTGGTGAAATTAAAAGTGACGGCATTCCTAATACGACTGGCCGGATGTTGTAATTATGTGAAAGTGCCGCTCATGAAGATCCAGGCGCATCAAGGAGGGCCTTCGTCATAGGTTTCACAACAGTTTGAAAAGCCATGCGTGGAAATGATATTCCGGAGGTGAAAGGCCACTTGCACATATGTATCAGCAGTATGAATCGTAGGAAGAAAATAGGGAGAAGAACAAGGAAAAAATAGAGGATCTCATTACAATAATCTGTATCGATCGAAGGCTGTGACCGCGGATGGACCACTTGAGCGCAGCTTCACTCTTAAAAAGTCTCATCGCGGTCTCCATTCCGAAATATAAGGTCAAGATGTTCGCATGTGCGAGTATGTAAACAGTGTATCCGGCCAAGCATCCCTTGGACTTGACCAAAAACGAGCTCGAACAGGTTCCAAAGGTCTTGCACCTAAAATATTGGACTAAATATGTTGGCATATTGTGGGATCGTTTGCCAGAACATCATCGGAATGACAGTGAGGTGATATCATATCTTGCATGCTTGGAGCATTATAATACGCCACAGATGAAAGATCACATCGATGGCCCTCCACCTCAACGTCGGGAGTGTAAAAAATGCTGTGAAAATTCTCCATGTACGAGGTTGTTCGAACGTATTTGAACCTGTTTTTCGGGAGCGTGAAAAAATGTTGGGGCGGAAAATTCTCCACGGTTCTTCGAAGATGGTCAAACCTGTTTTTCACGATTAGAAAAGAGGGGAGAGGTTCGAAAATTTGAGTGGGTGGCTTACGAGGGAACTTATAATTTCGTGGGCCAAGCTCAGACTGCACTATTCCACTGCACCATCAACATCTCTAAAAAAAAAGAACTTGGAAAGTGCAGGGAAAATGGATCTCTCGAGTATCAACAAAGTCGGCCGGATGGCGGAATTCCTCCCAACGAAGAAGCTGTCGGAACTCCCCGTTAAGTCGGAACGACTAATCTCCGACATGAGGGCCGTACAAAGCAAATTTAGGAAACGCTACATCGCAGACATCGCGGATGAGTTCTCTGTCTTCTTACCGGTGCGACTTGTGAAGGCCTTCGACCAAGATCCGGAAATGTTCAAGAGTATGCTGCAAGTGGCAGGCGATGGTCAACTCTACATGCAGTATATTGGTGGAAAATACAACAGTGTCGAGTTCCGTTGTCTCTGAACATGGTGGACGGGGGAAAAAAATTCATTGGAACACCGTCGTCAAACGGTTGTCCGCATCATCGAGAGTTTGCTCGATGATGCGAACAAGCATCATCGAGCATAGTATCCCATCGCGCCACAGCATCTACGCTGCAAGTGGCGCGCCAACGGCTACATGCAGTTATGGAAAATACAACAGCGTTCCATCGTCTCTGAGGCGGAAAATAAAAACTAAATTCGTTGGGCCACACAGTGGGGCAGAATCCCAAAAAGCTGGCCAAAAGTCAAATTTTTGAGTAGTATATATTCGTCTATATATGTTCAGATCTTGTTTACTGATAGTCCTAGGACGAAATTCCGGACCGGGCAGGTTTATACCTGCTCTAGGGTCGCCTCGACATCAGTCGACATTCAGCCGCCGTTCGGTACGCATTAAACAAGCGTACGCGTCGAAAAATTCTTGCCTGTTTCAAAGTGCTGTGAAACGGACGAAACTCTCTCAATTTTAATTCTGCAAAATGGAAAAACTTTCTGAAGGTATGCAGAAAATATAATTATGCACAGTTATTGCTTATTTTATGTTTGAAATATCTAAATTTTGCAACAAGTAAACATAAAAAATTATACATTTTTTTTCGAAAATCGATTTTCTAAAGTAGCTTTAAAAATGTCTTCGCGAGTCTCGACCTTGTTTCAACAAGAAACTGATAGTGTACAGTACTAAATATAATATACTAAAAAACTGGCTGCTCAGGAGTGCTCAACGAATAGTTAGACTAATTTTTAGGGAGAAATACGTGGCGCGACATTAACGGATGTGTGAATGTAATCCATTGATTATTACGTTACAGCGCGTTGGTATATTTTCTGTCTATTAACATAGATTAATATTTATTTATCAATTCCATTTGTAGTATGTTCATGTATTGATTAATATTCATAGATCATTTAAATTTTAATACAGTAATTTATTATTCTAAATGTGCGCTTTACGAAAATCTCAACATTTTATAAAATATTCCTACAAGAACTCTCAGTAGCTAGAACTGTGTTTCCCCCAGTAAAGGTGTATTAGTGTATACGTACATAGTGTATACGTAGTGTAGACGGCGATTCGGCAAGGACTGACGAGGGGCTCCTAGAGCAGCCATGTATGAAAGAAAGGAGCCCGCCTGCTGTTCAGGCTTTATTATACCTGTTGTATACTGACACAGAGGTGATTCTCGTAAAGACAGATTTCATGTAATTTCGGTTTTTTTTCGTGCAGAATGTATGTAAATATATTTGTTAATCATTTATATCATAAATATTCGTTTTCTTTATAAATATAAAATCATTTTTAGTAGTAATAAATTATTTTTGTACATTTCGAGTCAGAACACCGTATATAGTTTTGTTAAGTATAAAATGATTTCAAAATAATGTCATTCAATTTTGTACATGTTTATATTGGTATTTTACAGAGTCTTCCCAATCTTCAAATATGGAATTATCAAGAAGAGATGTTTTTTTCATGGTGAAAGACAGTTTAAAAAACGAACATCATTCAAGAAAATGCTCTCGAGAATCGAATATGAGAGACATTTTCTATAGGCTCTTAGTATCATCAGATCCATTTCTCTCAAGCATCAGGAAATTGCCCCAGAGACCGGCGAAATCTTTACATAAAGAAGATATAGAAATGTTAAAACAACCTGAAGTCACCAGACAAGAGATAAGGAACGATTCCGATTTGGATACAAGTGGGTCAACATCAGAATCCGAATCGAATGATTCCAACATTGAAGATGACATACAAGATTTTTGTTACTAGAAGTAAATAACAGATATTTGATTTATTGCAAATTTTGTACTCAAGAAATTGTTCAAAAATAAAAACATGGCTCAAGAGATTTTCTACTCATTTAAACCTAAAAATATTATGAAACATTTTCTATTAAAAAATATTTAAAAATTGAAAATTTTTGTGGAATCGTCTATATATCGCGTCTTCTATTTTGAAAATTAACATTCCTATAACAAATTCGTAATCAGCGATCCCAAAAACCCTTAAGAAATATGATTGGGTATTTTTTACTGAATTATTTGACTAATTGGTTGAATTATGACCGCCATTTTGGGTCCGCCATTTTGAAAATCGTAATTCTGATAACAGATTCGTATTCAGCGACCCCGAAAACCCCCGAGAAGAGAATTGGAGATCATTTTGGACACTTTCCGAATTTTGGCCAGCTTTTTGGGATTCTGCCCCACTGTGGGCCAACATCATCGAACTGTTCGCACCACAGTTGTCTTACCATCGCGATGGTAAGACAACTGTGGTGCGAACAGTTCGCATCGTTTTCGACGCTTAGTATTGAATGTGTAAAAAATATATATGTTTGATCGAACTGTAAAGTATGGATGTTTTCGCCGTAGAATAAAGAATACAAAAGATATATATTTTCATCGAAATGTGTTTTATTCATTCAAAAAAATCCCTCGCTCACACTTCGTATACGCTCAATCAGCTTTTCGCCGATTTTACATTCTCATAGGCGCAGTTGTATTTCGTGTTGAACGGGTGATGGGGACATTTGGAGTTTATGATTTTCGGCAGCTTCTGCAGCGATGAACAGTCCAGAGTCTCCAAGTTGATGTCGTTTTCGCAGGATCCGTGAATCTTGATAGCCATGCGCATTTCTCGAATCCCTTCGCATAGATCGTGGGAGCTCCATCCAAGAGTTCTCGAATTGTCTTTCTAGCTGCTTCGTATGGTATGCCATTGTGATCCCATCGTATTCCATGGAAATGCGATGGGATGGAGTTTGACGATGGACATCTCCTTCAGGACAAATTCGTTGACGGGTCTCTTGAAGCCCTGCACATCGACGATAAACTCCATGCTGATTGAAGTGGACGCGAATCATCGGCATGATTTTATACTAATTTTTCAACTCCACCACTGGATTGTACTCGACGATACGATCATGGAGAATCATGCAGTATGCGGAAGTTGCGGCAGAATGTTATTTTTCAATTCAAACTCAACGCGCACGTCAACAGGGCCGGACTTGAGCGAATCGTTTTGTTTTGAGCAGTCAATGACAACGAGGGGGGCTTTTTCTAAAAATTCCATCCTGTTCAGACATGGTTTAGCCAATTTGTTATAATAGATCGGTTGAAAGTTTGCATACATCTCGTAGAGGAGAGCATATAGATTTTGGCCAATGTTCAAATTCAAAGTTCCATATGGATAACATTGCGAGTTGAGGTCTAGTTTGGCATCGCTTAGGGTACAATGATCAAAGTGGCTCGCATTGTGTTGTTTCTTATTTTTCCGTCCCGTCTGCAGCGCGAGTGTGTCATATCGTGGCTTCTCCAGCTGATTCGAGGTTTCCACAGACCACACATGCTTGGAGGTGGCAGGCAGCAATGGATATTCATACAAGTCCCATGTTCGGAAACTCATGGAGATTGGTCCGTATTTAGCGAGAAACTTTAACAGTTGAATTTTGAGCTGATCCGAGACTGTCACATACGGCACGAGCCATTCTATTTTATGCAATACGAGTTTATATTCTTCGGGTGCTGTTTGTACAATGGCATTGTCGTCGGTCATTGATCTCGTGAAAATCAACGCGTGGTCTCTTCGACATCGAGCCATCTAGTGTTCTCGAGCCTAGAACTTTTGGCCGGTGAGAGAGATGAATATCCCTTAATTACACTCGTAATGCCGACATTCTTATTACGTTAGATTTCTATGGCATTCAACTCATATCGCACTTCCTCAAACAAATGACAAATGGCATTATTGACGAGACTTATAGCAGTGATTAGCGCCCCATCACGCTTGGATAATTTTCCACATATATGTAGCGAACTCTTGCTTGACAGGATGGAGAGGTCTTGATGTTAGATGGCAATACGGACTTCATTGCTGTTACTGAAGGTTGATGGTGCATATGGCTGGTGAGCGTGAATCTCACGATGGATGATGGATTCATCAAAGACCACGGGCGCCTGAATGTTTACAATTTCTTTTTCCATTTCACGCAACAGATGCACAGAGCACAGTCTGAATATTTTTTTACACGCTTTCGCTAGGCACTTTGAGACCCAAATTCTTCAAAAGTAGCACGTTTTGAGGTGTCAGCACTTTAGGCGCTGGTCGACGACTCGTTTTTATCCATGGCCGCTTATTGTTATTGGAAAGTCTATTGAAAACAATGCCCATCACGACTTTATATGAAGGCGTATGATGATTACTTCAGCGAAGAAATGTACCAAATCACCGTCTTGATCCGCTATGCGAAGCCGTATCGTGTCAATCGTTCGACTCGTGATTGGCAGATAAATTATATGGGAGGGAACTTCAATGATCTTATAGCCCGGTGGCACAGATGGTAAAAATTCGTGAATTGTGTGTACTTTTTGTCCGTTAATATAGGCACCAGCGGTAATGTTGCACTCAACGCGTAGGGCGTTCACTTTGAGAATGGCTACTGGAACATCGGATTCGTGTCCTTTATTGGCTTCCAATTGGCGTGCGGTGAAGCCTAGTAGATGCCCAATTGAATCTTTTGGCTCAAAATTTACATTACCATCACACTCGATCTCACTGCATAGCGTGTTATTAATGGGTTTAATGCTGATGCTGATGTATTTACGCGAGAGCTCTGCTTGTACAAACATCTGAATATCATATATTTCATAATTGCCCGTAGGTATCGTCAACACCTCATCTCCCACGTAAAGTTTATCGGGGTCAACGTCGATATTGGGAATAGAGTTGAACGTTAACAATTCCATGAGGCCGAATGGATAATTTTTGTGTGGCGAGAGTTCGATGAATGGAAAGTATTGCGCCTCGCGCATGGACGATGAACCAGAAATGGTCAATGTTAAACTTTCATCCATCATGCTGGTACATTGAGAACTGAATTCTCCACGTCATTTCCCCCTATATATAGTGTATATTTGTCTTTGTGCTGCAATTGTTGACAAAGAAACTTGAGACACAAATGTCCACATTCAATCGTATCATATTCCTGATATCTAGTATAATTATAATTAATGCTACTGATACGGAAATATCTCATGAGCTCGGATGGTGGTGGACCGTTGCCGAAACTATCAAAGTACACGACTTTCCATCCAGTCTTTTTGTAAGCGACCCAGTGCATTCCAGGACCGACATTTTCATCCAAATTTATAATTGCTGCTTCCCATTTGAGAGGTTCGCTCGCTGGCAATGTATCGCGCATGTAAACTCCACGAAAATGTGGAATCTTTAGGATTTTTGCATATTTGAGTAGGTCGCGGTCGGTGAGGGGTCGGTGTGGTAGCGTTACTTCTAGTTTTTTGGCTTAATATGAAGGCCCAATCCCTGCTTATATGGGTTCAGATGTAGACCCCGACCTAATGCAATTGCTTCAATTGTTTGATTATGACGCTTACTTTCATCCAATTCACGTTTAGCTGCTTAAGTAGCATTTACAGCTTTAACTATACTAGCCGCACATCCTGACAAAGCACCCTCAGCGCTAGGACCCGCAAAAATGGGCACGAGGAAGGGTAATAAACCACCAATTTTATGGGGTACAGTTAATGTCATTTTCTTTAACGTGCTGTACCTGGCTAGAAGCCCTTACCAATACGAGCCCCGCGACCTCGGGGTCGCAGAACGCCAACCACCGCGGCGAGCATGTTCACGACACGCTCCACCTCCCAGTTCGCATTCGGAGGCAGATCCGAATGCAACTACTGGTCAAGCCGAGTGACTTTCCAATACTCTGACAACTCTGCAGGTTGCCGCCCGAGCTAATAAAAACATAGCTCACACGTTGATCAATTGACCAACATGCGGCCTAACCACTGCCACCACGGAGCCAACCACAATCGGCTAGTGACCGCCCCGTAGGACGGCGGGCAAACTAGCCCTCATGGTACCATTCTTGATCATTGGTCGGATCCTCGTGCGTACGATTGCGCGCACCACTTCCAATTGAGGTGTTCTTGCCCACTTCGACAATGGTCTGTAAGCGCTTCGGTTCGGCGGTGTCGCTACTCACCGGGGTACCCGGGCCTGCACGGGCCTTCACGGATGCACCCACCTGCCCCATTTTATGGGGTACAGGTAGAATCCGAGGTGTGCGCACTTTACCACCTAGCAACTTTACGGCTGCACGAGCACCCTTTAGAGCTGAGTGATAATCTTATGCCGATCATTACTTTGAATTATTGTCTTCTGTGCAGCGCCAATTATTTTTTTCAAACAAACGCCACCCTTCCGGCCCTTCATTCCCATACCAAATTTTCTCTTTGTCTTCATTATAATTGCCACACCCCGAGCACTGGCTTTTTCACCAATACTAGCGTCTCTCGCGGTAACACATTGCCTAGCCTGTTCAGCCAACACGTTATCCGCTAAATGTCTCGCCTCAGGATTATCCGGATTTTTCGAATATGCAATATCGTGTTGTTTGCAAGCCGTATCCAATGGATTAATGCCCGGATCACCACGAGCAAGGCGCTTGGCCAACTTTGTGCCTGGTCCACAATACTGAGACCCAGGCAGATGTAGCTCAACGGGGAGTTTGTTGATTAGGCGGTTGACCAAACCTTTACCACTCTTCCCATGCACAATCATGTCTAAAAACAATGCGTGACTGAACGATAATCCCTATAAGAAGTCTATTCATATGGTTTCGCCGTTAGTCGTGTGTGCGATGACGTCCAGGAAGCAAACTATCGGAGGCGGACTTCCCATGATACATTTCGACGAGTTTGTCGAAGACTGTGGGGGAAGAAGAAAGCAAAACATCAAGGGAATTTATTGTTGGATAGCATACGTGCACTGTTTTTTGGTCTATCGAATTGTGGGAAAACCAACGCTCTGCTCACTCTTATCATCCATCCCAATTGTTTGAGATTTGAGAACATTTACTTGTATTCCAAATCGCTGAAGCAGCCAAAGTAAAAGTTGCTCGAAAGGTTGCTCGAACCTGTGAGTGGAGTTGCGTTTCATCCGTTCAACGCGCATGAACAAGTGATAGCACCAAGTGAGGCACAATCCAACTCTATATTCATCTTTGATGATATAGCGTGTGAAAAACAGGATAATGTTCGGGCCTTCTTTTCCATGGGATGACACGAGATTGTTGACAGTTTTTATTCTTATCAGACCTACACCCGTATCCCCAAACATCTCGTGAGAGATAATGCAAATTTCGCGGTACTTTTCAAGCAGGATGATATGAACCTCAACCACGTCTACAATGATCATCTTAATACGGATATGACTTATACATGCTTTAAAAACATGTGCATGAAATGCTGGAATTCCGACAAGTATGCATTTATCACGATTGACAAGTATAGTAATATTAATGAGGGTCGATATACCAGGTGTGTAAGTACGAAACCGGAATTTGCCCATAGGTGGCGCTAGATGTCGATGCAGTCACCGACACATCACGTCAGCGGTGTCTTGTTATTGTATTGATATCCGACAAAGATTTCCAACTCACAATAACACGAGTTTCATTCAGTAGCATTAGTTTATTAGAAATAAACATGTCGAGTTTTGTGCCAACAAATTACGATTTGCCGACAGCACTACTTTTCTGTTTTCATCTGAAGAAAACCGCAGCCGAATCGCATCGAATGCTTGTGGAGGCGTTTAGTGAGCATGCTCTCGGTAAAACACAGTGTTTCGAGTGGCTCAAACGGTTCAAAAGTGGCGATTTTGACGTGAGGAACGAAGAACGTGGAAGACCACCGAAAAAGTTTGAAGACGCTGACCTGCAAGCCTTGTTGGACGAAGACGACGCTCAAACACAACAACAACTGGCGGATGTACCTACGGTAATGATATGATACTTTGTATCATATCATAATAAACGTGTTTTTTCATGTTTCAAATCATAGCACAATAAACGTGTTTTTTCTGTACAAAAATTCCGGTTTCATACTTACACACCTGGTAGACAAGGTTTTGATTATTTTCTGACCATTGATAAATGATTCATCGCTGGTGGTTGAAGAGACAGTATTGTGCACGCCTCGATAGCGACAACATGAAGAGCGATCAATTGTTGCGTGAAAAGGATGTATTGCGTGAAATTGCTAAGGCGAGCGATGCAATCAGACGAAACCATCGAATGATGGAACTTGGGAAAGATAGCGATCAGCAGAGAATGCAAGATGTCTTTAAGCCCCATATATAAGCCATTGGAGAAATTGGTGTGGTATAAAAACGGTGACGTTGTGGGGAAGGAGGAAATTAAGGATGAAAAAGTGGATGATAATGTTGAAGAAGAATAAGAAGATGCATTAAATAGTGTGAAACATCAAAATGAGGCACATGATTCCTTGAAGAGTGGAACATAAGATTCTTTCAAATTGATATATAACGATGACGATGACTCGCAAAATCTCGATGAATTGATCAGTGCATATATCTTCTGGTATTACAAACAAACAGAACGACAAGCTTGAATGTAATATGCGGTGTACCAAATCTAGCAAACAACAAATTAATGATTGGCAATTCCCCGATAATTTTCGACTCTCAACATATTCGTGTGGGAGATGCGAGTTACGCGAAAACTGTTGGATTAACAGAGCTGTTGTTTAAAAAAGTGCCCAATATTGAAACTCTTACACCGGACGATTTGAAAAACTATGAAAAGATTATAATCTCGGCGAATGCGTACAAAAAATTGTATAAGCCTAGTGAGACTATACGACGTAACACCAGCCACAAATTTAACACAGATATTGCAAATATAGTCGATCATCATGTGGGACAGGGTATGCCAAAGTATAAGCTAGCTAGAAAAAACACCCACTTGCACTATATTTATTGGGACCATCCAAACGAGCTAGTGGATCGTCTTCGATTGCTTCTGACATCACAAGCAGCCGGAAATTCAGCCCATGCGAATAAAATCATATCGATTATCGAGGAATTGCGTGAAGCTGAAATGATTTATTAACTCGACATCGGAGAATTTACGCATTCTCATCATGAGTGTCGATGTGTTTGGACGTCATTCAAGAAGGAGTGTACTGCACAGTAAGCGAACTCCTCCAGGTCGACCCGGAATTGGATTTAGAATTACCGCAGATGGTCAGAAACTTGGGGCAGAAACGATTGTGTAAGATTGCAAATCCAGAAGGAAAAGATGACGCCATCACTCTAAGTGCGTTACAAAAGAAATCCCGAACTATCATGAAGAACATACGCAAAGAAATGAATGAGAGTAGTCAGTTGTTGGTTAATAGACTTGAAGCTACGATACGAGACATTGCAAGGACACTCGAGGCCGATGTAGAAACTCTACAAGATTTGGTCATTCGTAATTCAAACGTCATTGCTGAATTGGATACACGACTGAGTGGACTGGAAAATGAACGAAAAAAGGGGCGCTCTCGTGCTGGAGCTACATAAGCCTGCTCGACGAAACTATCCGCGTCGACATGTGGACATCCGTGGCTTGGACGAGGCCTGGCAAGCTGATTTCGTCTATATGTCATCATACGCGCGGCAAAACTCCAATTTCAAAAACACAAATTTCTCCTCACCGTCATCGATACCTTCTTAAAGTTCGCCTGAGCCGTGCCAATGCTGAGTAAGAGTGGTAAAGATGCAGGAGCAGCAATGAAGTCGATACTCGTTGAGGGACGCATACCGCAGAACTTACACGTTGATACGGGAAAAGACTTTTACAATTGTGACTTTAAGGACATCATGCAAAAGTACAATATTCACATGTATTCAACATATAGCAACTTGAAGGCAGCCATTTGCGAGCGTTTCAATCGTACATTGAAGAATAAGATGTGGATGCAATTTAGTATTCGTGGTAATTATAAGTGTATCAATATTCTTGATAATCTAGTAGCCGAGTACAACGATCCCGTACACCGCACCATTAAGATGAAGCCGAGAAATGTCAACGCGGAAAATGCGAAGCAATTGCAGCAGATTTTTAACAAGTCTCCAATGAAAAGATCACCGAAATCCACCGTTGGTGATAAAGTGAGAATCAGTAAATTTAAGACTTTTCGAAAAGGGTTACACACCAACCTGGACAACAGAAATATATACAATCTATCGTGTGAAAAAAACTCATCCCGTCACATACCGCTTGAAGGACCATAAAGATGAACCGATCGCCGGTGGTTTCTACGAATAAGACCTTCTCAGTGTCAAGCACCCCGATATCTATCTCTTTGAAGCGGTATTGAAGAAGCGCGGTAATCGAATGTTTGTAAAATGGCTAGGGTTCGACAATGGCCACAACAGTTGGATAAGTATGTAAATCCGATTTGTAGTCGATAATAAAGAAAATGGAAAATATGTATGTTTCATGACTCATGACTTAAACTGCTGGTTGTCTCCGCATGT
Source organism: Ophion obscuratus (assembly GCA_964007375.1). NCBI lineage: Eukaryota > Metazoa > Arthropoda > Insecta > Hymenoptera > Ichneumonidae > Ophion > Ophion obscuratus. Next base: position 52,606,026 of record OZ023313.1, read on the forward strand.
ATCCCTCTTAGGCCTCCGACCGACTCCACAGCAGGCTCCCCCCTCCCCCCTTCCCGCCATCGATAATCACTTTTTCGTGGAACGTGGATACGAGGAAATGGATAGAGTGAATAAACACATGGGATTATAAAAAGTCCATTTATTTATTTACGGAAAATAATAAATCCATTCTCACAGGATTAAATATTTACAACAACAAACATTATTTTAACAAATTTTACATCGAGTGAACAAAATATACACATAATTTTCACGGGTTTTATGCATCAATATTCACAAAAATGTGCACAAATTTACATCAACGTTGGAGAAAAAAAATTACATAATTATTTACGACGGTATTCTATAATGCCCTCATGGTAGGGTATCAGAGGTCCCAGGTATGGAATACCGCTTATCGTCATGAGGACTCAGAGCAATTTTCGTCTCGCGAATGGTGTAGACCTTATGCAACTTTGATCGAATGCACGTTTGACTACGCTCCATTTCAACTTCTTCCTTCAAGCATCGAGTATAATTATCAAACGTGATTGTCCTAGCCACAACGCGACTCTTAACACTTTTGACTTTTTTCGTGTCCTACTTACCCTCGACACGTATCGCGTACATTTTCGATCGAAGGCCAATAAATTCGGTCATAATTGCTCCATTACATTCGTCCTTCATGAGACCGAATACCTTCTTGTTGATGAGCGGTATACCATTCCTATTGGCCGCCGAATAATCGCTTGTATCGCATTCTGAAATGTCGCGCTTCATGTCGGCATATATATCATCGCTCTCAATGTCATATATGAGACTATCTGTATCGGTATACACGACTTTACATTTATCTCGAGACAGAGGTACCATATACTCATGATGAAATCCATACAAGCAGGTTTTGGATATATCAAGTATGCACATACCCACATATATCGGCTTGTTGAATTTCACCTCGAGATTGCGCAATTCCATGGCAACAAGGTTTTCCGAAAAAATACTTCGGCTGTGGAAGTTTGGCTTAGCAATAATTGCCTCGGCGCCATATCTGCCCTCCCATTTTGTTAAAAGCTTTACATCTACATGATTGCACACATTCTCCATCGTTTTGCCAAAGACCGCATTATTCATTAATTTGAATAAATTCTTTTCAAAATCGTTATTGGCAAGCGTTCGGAACTGGGTTTTTAACTCGATATACGAACGCAGCCATTGGGATTGTGTAAATTGTAGAACTCTATGGATTTTCATTAGGCAAAGTCCATGGCGTAAGCACTGTTGTAAACTCCGGTAGTGTATGATGTAGAGCTTTTTATCGCAGACGGCTGCCAACAGCTTTTTCCTCTGCTTACCCGGCTGTTTTTCATGTATTGAACAAAACGGCAGGGCTCTGTGCGCATCATGTAGAGATTGGGGATATTCCAAGTCGACTTCAAGGACGTAGCCTATACGTAAGTCTAGCGCGATGCACGATGGATCCAAAATTGGACACGTCGTTGACCCATCGAAAATCTGCATATGGCAGGGGTTGGTACATTGCCCAGCCATACAAATTATTGACATCAAAATACATCAAGTATGATGATGCTTTCGATGGATCAAACGACTCCATGTACTTGTTATTAGCGTGGGCATGTCGGTTCGAGCATTGACTCAGACCACCGTGTATACCCTGCTCAACGAATCAAACCATGTCGATGTCAGTTAGTAATTCAAACTTGACATTCGAGTCTGTTAACATTGCATCCCAGGTATATCCGGGCAATGTTGTTACATTCTAGCGAATGTGCCTTTTCTCGGTTATTCCCAATATCCTCAGTTGTCGTCATAAGCGTATCAAATGTATACATCTAAGAATAAGACGCGTTACAGCATTAAACGGAACTTGCGTACATTCTCCGAGCATATTCAAATCACAATGATATATACACGATAGCCGCACCGCCACAGTCATCAAATTTTCCTATCGCATTGGCTGTCAACAAGAACACAATCTTTGCCGCATATTCCAAGAAGAGCTGTCGAACGAAAAATCAACCATCAGCTCGATCAACAGACTCTCAAAATCCTATGCCGGCCCATCCGTATGGTGACCAAGAGAAGGCTCGACCCTATATTATTTCAACATAACATAGACTAGACGGCTCCGCCGAACTTATAACTCTGACTAAATAATAAGACATCCGGTCTCGCAGCGTAGGCCGATATACAAACTTCTCGATATGAGAAGTCACCAGAGCCATAAGTTGACATACCACAAACCATGCGAATGCTGCGGTCTCAGATATCGAACTCTATATTCCATGCGCTTTTTCGCCGACACACGGGACAAATTCCCCTCCCTTCGATACGTACAGTTCTATATAAGGAATGATCGAGGTCGATTCTACGCATCATGAATATCGCGACCAATCGCGCTAAACCTCAAAGTTCCTTCTCCCACTATCGAACCCCTCCTAATTTTCATATCGAGAAAGACTTCCTTCCTGAAGTCAGTCTTCCAACAATTTCCATCGCGTTCAGATCAAGTCTTCCAACAATTTCCATCGCGTTCAGATCAAGTCTTCCAACAATTTCCATCGCGTTCAGATCAAGTCTTCCAATCATTTCCATCGCGTTCAGATCAAGTCTGCCAACAATCTTCATCAACCAGATCGTAGTCTCGAAATGTTTCCATCGAATTAACTTCACTTCTTAATCTTTTTCTGACAGAATTCGAAGTGTAGTACCGATATCATAGTTTTGAATATTATACATCTTCGGGTTTTGACCAAAGTGTCGTATAAAAGTTTAGTCGACTCTCGCGGCCTCGAGTCCGTAAAATAGTTCGAGTACTGTTTACTACACGTATATACATAAATACTCTCAGCGCCCCAAAAGTCTGGTGCTGTTGACCGCTTTCCGAACGCTAAGCGTGGCGTCCGTCAACGAGGCCCTTATCTGCGAGCGTCAACCGATATCCTCGCGAGCGAGTGTACCTACACACCGATACACTCACAAACACAGCGACCAATGTAAGCAACAAATTTCATTTTATGTTAATCCGATTGTACCCCCGGCTTCACAGTAATTCTCATTGCTAACTTTTCTGTATAGGCTACTTTATTCTTCCGATCACTTATTTGTAATAAACCTTTATTTAAGTTTGTACAAATTCGTCAGATTATTTCTAAATACCAATCACTGCATGACTTCCTGTTTAGATTTGGGTTAATCTCGGAATTCTGGTTGGAAGTGAACGAGTGGGAAATGGTTTGAGTTATTCGTGAGAATAGAGGAACGCGCCGGAAATGAATAGTCGAAATGCACTCGCGTTAAAATATAACGAATATCGGTTTATTTTACAAACTATTTTAACTATTTTAATGATCTGAAGTCGCGGAAGAGTACCGAGTTGACCGTTGCCGCGGGAGCTAATGCGGGCGTAAATCGCGTTAGTCCGTTGGCGTTAAGAAGGGGAGAAGAGACCGAAGCTGACCGTTTACCGAAGAAACTCGTGAAGCAGTGATTTGAAAAGAAGGACAAATGATATTAATTAGAACGTTGAAAATAGGGGGAGAAATCCCTGCGCCCGGACACTGTCCTAGTCAAGCGCGCGACCAGCCGAGAGACGTCGACATCTAGCGGGGTCTCCCGAAATTAGGGAGCCGTAGATGGAGTTTCCGAAACATTCTCCCCGCCTTCGGCGACAGTCGTCGACGAAGAGTCCACTGGAAGTACGGCCAACTTGGCAGTCGGTCGCTTGAAGGTGGAAGTGGCCATGCGAAGTGTCACCACCCTGGTTCGACCATCCGACCCGGGGTGAAGGTCGACCACCCGTGCTAGTGGCCATCGTGAAGGTGGAAGTCGTTCGTCCGTGATTAGCACGAGTGAGCCGATTTGGATTTCGTGTGAAGGGTGTCGCCATTTAGAAATTGACAAGCTTCGCTGAAGGTACTTCGAAGACCATCTCTGCCAGAAGTGCTGTAATTTTACCTGAAGGAATTGCCACCGTGAATGTCGAGGTTCTGGGATTGAAGTGAGAGAGGGTTCTGGCACTGTGGTAAGTGCCTCGCCGATAGTGAAGTGACCCGGTGTGAGGGGAGAAATGTCCTCGGGGTCGTCCGATAAAGGACAAAGTGGCCTGGAATTTAAGACAGCCTCCACTTGCGCAAGAAGATTCGTAACTTCTTCGTACGTAAGTGAGGCTTCTCCGATTACCCGACGAAGGTGATATTTCGCGGATTTTACCGCAGCCTCCCATTTTCCACCCATGTGAGGTGCGGCCGGAGGGTTGAAGGACCAGTTCGTCCCAAGGTTGGTCAGTGATATGATCGTAGAATTCATTTCGGCTGATCCAGCCTTGAAGAGAGCACGAAGTGCAGTATCGGCTCCGATGAAGTTGGTCCCGCAGTCACTATAAATAGTGTGACTGATTCCTCGTCGTCCGGAAAACCGCCGATAGGCGGCAAAGAAGGCCTCTGAAGTATAATCCGTGACGAGTTCGAGGTGGACCGCGGAAGTAGTGAAGCAAAACAAAAACGGCAAGATAAGCCTTGTACGTTTTTGTTCCTCGTCCACGCCAGGTCTTGACGGTGAAGGGTCCTGCGTAGTCAATGCCGGTGTGGAGGAAGGCCCGTGAAGGTGTGACTCGCGCAGTCGGAAGTTGACCTATTAGTTGTTGTGCTTGAAGTCCTCGAAATCTGGCAGACGTGGTGCACCGAAGGATGTACGATCGAATTGGAGCCCGGCCACCCGGAATCCAGTACGATCGACGGAGCAAGCTGAACGTGGATTGGGTACCACCGTGAAGCGTTCGAAAGTGCGAATCAGCGATCATCCATGAAGTGAGCGGAGAGGTCCGGGGCAATATTGACGGATGTTTGCTTCGGGCTGTAGAAGGGCGTTCGTCAGCCGGCCGCCAACTCGAAGGGTCCCTAGTTGTTCGACAAAGGGGTTGAGGGTGGCAAGGGAGTGGCCCCGATTGAGGGTCGCTCCGCTCGAAATCATCTGAAGTTCAGCCGAGAAGTGTGTGCGTTGAATGAGGCGTATCCAGAAGAACCTTGCCTCTTCCAAATCTCCCGTATTCAGCGGGTAGGTTATTGAGGCGTGCGGGAGCCTTTTGAAGCGGGCTACCGCCCTCTGACACACTGCCGTGATCCGAAGAAGGCGAGTGAGCGAGGAGTACCGTTGCAGAAAGTCCCAATTGATAGGACTATTTTCGGAGGTGGTCGTGAAGGCAAGACCTGATCGTTGTTCGAGGTCGCCATCCGGTGGAAGTTCGGCTGAAGAGACTGGCCATGAAGATGGCGGTCGCGCGAGCCACTCAGGCCCGTGCTACCAAAGACGGTGCTTGGACAGTTGTCGGGGAGTCTGCCCTCGCGACGCACAGTCAGCCGGGTTCTCCTTACCCGCAATGAACCGCCATGTGGCGTGGGAAGAGAAATTTTGGATCGAGGTGACCCGATTTCAGATGAAATCTTTCCATCGGGCCTGATTTGAAGTAATCCATGTCAACGCAACTGAAGAGTCCGTCCAGAGAGAGACTGGGACTTGCGTTAAGTCTAGGGTTCTCTGGACGTGAGAGGCCAGCCTTGAAAGAAGTAGAGCCGCCGATAACTCGAGCCGTGGAATTGTGAGTCATTTGAGGGGGGCTACTTTCGTCTTCGAGCAGACGAGGGTGACCGTTGTAGCCCCGCCGACTGAATTTGTTCGGAGGTGGATCCATGTAGCTCGACAGTCGAAGAAGGCGAAAGGTGAAGCGTAGCCATTTTTCCTGAAGTCGTTGAAGTTTGGCCCCGGTATAAAGAATGTCGTTGATCGACACACCGTTCGTAGATTTGAAGGAACCGTTGAAGACAACACGAAGTTTCGTAGTGGCGCTATGGGCCCGAAAGACACCGTGATGTGGGAGAAAAAAACCGTGGTCTCGAAGACGCTGCCGTTGAAGCACGAGCCATGAGAGACAGGTTCTCGTATTCTTGGAGGAAGGCGTTGTAGAGACCGCGATACGACTCATTTGTCGAGAATCGCCGTCGAAGTTGAAGAAGGCAGCGTTTCGCACCCGAATACGAATCTCCGAGTAGCGAAGGAGGATTCTTGAAGGGAAGCCGTACGATATATCGGCCCGGGTGGTCCCTCGTATGAGTGTCCTTGAAGTGTCGTTCGCAAGCGGATTCGTCCGGGTCGGTTGTAGGGGCCGAGTCCGGAGGAATTTCCTCTTGTTCCCAAAACTTCGCTAGTAAAGAAGTGACCTCGTGTTCGATGGAGGCATGTTGAATGCGAACCGAATTTGAGGTGGAACCGTTGACGGGACCGAGTACAATCCATCCGAGAAGCGTGCGCTGAGCGATGGGATTGATGGCCCGAACCTTGACGACGTCTGACTCAACCAGAAGATCGTACGCGTCAGCTCCGTTGATGACGTCGATTGGTCCCGGTTTCAGAGAGTTCGGGTCTGCCAGAGGAAGTCCGTGAAGATGGTCCTATTGCGCCGAAGTAGCGAACGAGGGAAGCGTCGAAGTTAATACGTGTAGAATAAATGCCGTCACGATGAAATTTGAGGTTGGATCGTGTATTGAACATACTGTGACGGTGATAGCTCCCCGCGTCCGTCCCGCTGGCTGGCCTCCGATTCCGTGGATGTTGATGGACGCGGTCATCCTGTGTGTTCGAAGGAGCTGGACCGTGCGTTCGGAAATGAACGAAAGTTCCGCGCCCGGGTCCATGAGGAGTCTCGCCCGATTCGAGATGCCTGATGAGGAGGTCAGAGTGGCTTGGCTCGTAGCTAGCAGGACTGACGGTCGAATGGCCAGAGCGTTTGAAGAGTCCTTGGAAAAGTGCGGAGGAGTACCCGTGGTGTCGAGGAAGTCCGAGGCGAGCGAAGAAAAGAGGTGAACCGGGTGGGGTCGCAATTCATCTCGAGAAACGCGACATGTTCCCTTGGAAGCGGTCCCGGATTAGTCCAGTCAAATTACTGAAACAAAAAAACATAAAATACCGCATTTTTGGGATTATGATGGATCGATAGGGGGGTGTATTCTGAGCTTAAATTCCAATTTGTGGGATTCTACTGAGGTCAGCTCAAGGTCATTTCGATGAAAACGCGTTTAATTCGATATCTCGAGAACGGTTAGTGTTAGGCCAAAAATTGTAGAGACCTTTTCTTTTCTAAATTAAATTTCCTAACTTTTTTATCTGAAACTTTTTTTTTTATAATCTATATTTTTCGATTTATTACTTCCGGAAAGCAAAAATTTTACTTTTTTTTCTCTCTATTTTTCATTTTTCGCCATTTTCTCCCCAACCGTTCAATTTTATGAAATTTTACCATTTATCAAAGTTGTAGACCCTTTAATTATGAACAACTTTTTCCTATAACTTTTTTTTCTAATACCAATATCTTCGGAGTTATATATTACTTTACCGAGCGCAATCCGCGCCAATGTCGCAATATCATCGACATCAGTGGGTATTCAGTACTTGAAAGAAATATTAAAGTATTCCATGATAATTTATTAGCCAACTTACCTGTATCAAAAGGTGAAGCGATTAAACTATTTAAAAATTGTACTTCATTTAAATATTAAATATTGTAATCATTCAAATATCATTTAAATATTGTACTTCTTCAATTTGGGTATTTTTTATTCCATTCAATGGGATATATAATGTGAATAAGGATTACAAAAAGAAGTAAATGAATAATTGAAACTGTTTCACACATTTATTGATAAAAAATAGATCATAAAATTCGTAAAATTAAGCACCCGAGGTCGATGGAAGTGATTCGTTAATATTAAAGGCCCTGACGGTATCGGGGCATACGTCGTCCTCGTCCATTGCGTCAAAAATATTATCGTCGACAACATTGACGATATTAGAACAATAGTTCTCTTGGCAATTAGTGCAAATTACTGAGCAAAACAGGACGGCCTTTCTACATCCGCACGCTTTGCCGCAGTTGGTTTTGCATTTGCACGCAATCGATCTGAGTAAATCTTCCGGAGCTGGTTTCAGTGACATTGGTATCGGCTCCAATCCACGGGGGGTGCGATGCCAGTCCCACGCCTCGGGTTCCAGATAATTTTCGAGCCAGTATTGCGCTTGGTAGTAACACCTCAACGAGTGAAAAAATGCGGCATCAGAGGTAGGAGGATGGGATTCTAATTTAACCCTTCCACTGCCTGCCATTTTTTTGTATCCCTTATAACGGAGCTCGTTGAGATTCGTACAATTCGTGTCACCTGAAGCCTTGCGATACAAATTCAAAATGAATTGTTCGCCGTTTGAAGCGAGAGTTGTTTTATCTGCTTTATCTTGTAGAAAAACTTTAGTTAGAGAAACCAAATCCGGAGTATTTTTCAATGCGGTCATTGGTTTGATCTTGCCTACGTTGAATGGTGCCAAAGTTGTGTCGCAACCACTAATCGCGTGCAAAAATAACAGGTTTTTTGCGGCATTCGGCCCATATATCGGTTTGAGGCAGTATGGGCTATATGTAGCGTCCGTCGATTTGCCTCGGCGAGGTTTTCTCAAGTACATGTTGTTGCACGCGCCGGCTGTCGCAGTCAGCAAAACTCATTCAGCAAAATAATAATTAGACCATCCGCATCCTCTACGGCTTGCTCCACCTCTATGTCTGATTTGATGAGAACAGTTTTCAGTAGTGAGATAAATCTGGTCTTATTGTTCTCGTTGCCGAAAAATTTATCTTGAGTTGTGGTGACGGTCATATTGTCGGTGAAAATGATATCCGCACATGGTTTCAGCTGGGATCGGCGCAGCCGTTCGGCAGATTTGGTGCCAATGGCGCGGATTTCGCTCGGTAAAGTAATATATAACTCCGAAGATATTGGTATTAGAAAAAAAAGTTATAGGAAAAAGTTGTTCATAATTAAAGGATCTACAACTTTGATAAATGGTAAAATTTCATAAAATTGAACGGTTGGGGAGAAAATGGCGAAAAATGAAAAATAGGGAGAAAAAAAAGTAAAATTTTTGCCTTTCGGAAGTAATAAATTGAAAAGTATTGATGATAAAAAAAAAAGTTTCAGATAAAAAAGTTAGGAAATTTAATATAGAAGAGAAAAGGTCTCTACAATTTTTGGCCTAACCTAACCATTCTCGAGATATCGAATTAAACGCGTTTTCATCGAAATGACCTTGAGCTGACCTCAGTAGAATCCCACAAATTGGAATTTAAGCTCAGAATACACCCCCCTATCGATCCATCATAATCCCAAAAATGCGGTATTTTATGTTTTTTTTTTTTTCATTCTGAGCCGTAATTTGACTGGACTAGATGGTTTCCAACAAAGACAGGCGCGTGGTGGCGAGCGTCATGTTGTTATTTTGAGGGGTTGCATTCCTCGTCTTTTCAGCGAGGCTCGAGATGCACTGAAAGGTGCTGACGAGGCCGGCAATGCGACGTTCCATTTTGGCGATATTGCTCGTCATTGTCGAGGTGTCACCGTTCGACACACGAAATCGCTATGATTTAGCGTGAAGCGTCCTGAACCGAAAAACCGCGAAAACTCGCGAGAAACGAAAATTAGCGCGAGACTTCGACGTTCGAAGCACATGCGATAAAGGGCGCGAAGCGTCCAAACCGAAAATCACGAAAACTCGTGAAATGAGGCGCGACTTGTTAGAGATCGAAAATGGCGCGAAGCGTCCAGACGAACACACGAAAAACTCGAGGAAGACGAAAAGATGGCGCGAGACGTCGACGACCGTAGCACACGCGAGAAATGGCGCGAAACGTCCAAGCCGAAAATCACGAAAACTCGTGAAAATGTCCGAATGAGATGCTCGAAGCGGCCGAGTCGAAGATCGAAGCACACGCGTTAAATGGCGCGAAGCGTCAAAAACGAAAATCACGAAAAACTCGAGAAAAGTTCCGAACGAGTTGCACGAAGCGTCCAAAATGAAAAATCACGAAAAGCTCGTGAAAGACGAAAAGGATGGCGCGAGACGTCGACGAACGTAGCACACGCGAAAAAAATGGCGCGAAGCGTCCAAGCCGAAAATCACGAAAACTCGTGAAAATGTCCGGATGAGATGCTCGAAGCGGCCGAATTGACGATCGAAGCACACGCGTTGAAACAGCACGAAGCGTCCAAAACGAAAATCACGAAAAACTCGCGAAACGAAAAGATGGCGCGAGACGTCGACGATCGTAGCACACGCGAGAAATGGCGCGAAGCGTCCAAAACGAAAATCACGAGAAACTCGAGAAAAGTTCCGAACGAGTTGCACGAAGCGTCCAAATTGAAAACACGAGAAAACTCGCGACAGACGGAAGGATGGCGCGATGCGTCGAAGCCGAAAAAACACGAAAAACTCGCGAAAGAAAAGATGGCACAAAACGTCGACGATCGTAGCACGCGATGGAAATGGCGCGAAGCGTCCAAACCGAAAAACACGAAAACTCGCGAAAGAAAAGATGGCGCGATGCGTCGACGAGCGTAGCACACGCAAAAAATGGCGCGAAGCGTCCAAGCCGAAAACCGAACAACTCAAGAAAATGTTCAAACGAGTTGCACGAAGCGTCCAAATTGAAAACACGAGAAAACTCGCGACAGACGGAAGAATGGCGCGATGCGTCGACGATCTTAGCACACGCGATTGATATAGCGCGAAGCGTCCAATGCGGGAAAACACGAAAAACTCGCGAAAGAAAAGATGGCGCGATGCGTCGACGAGCGTAACACACGCAAAAAATGGCGCGAAGCGTTCAAGCCGAAAAACGAACAACTCAAGAAAATGTCCGAACGAGATGCACGAAGCGTCCAAATTGAAAACACGAGAAAACTCGCGACAGACGGAAGGATGGCGCGATGCGTCGACGATCTTAGCACACGCGATTGATATAGCGCGAAGCGTCCAATGCCGGAAAACACGAAAAACTCGCGAAACGAAAAGATGGCGCGTTACGTCGACGAGCGATATGCGCGAGGCGTCCGAAATCGACGAGAAAGAAAAAACTCGCGAGCGTGGCACGAAGCGTCCAAAAAAGAAAACACGAAAACTCGCGAACGAAAATGGCGCGATGCGTCGACGAGGGATATGCGCGAGGCGTCCGAAATCGATGAGAAAGAAAAAACTCGCGAGCGTGGCACGAAGCGTCCAAAAACGAAAACACGAAAAACTCACGAACGAAAATGGCGCGACGCGTCGACGAGCGATATGCGCGAGGCGTCCGAAATCGACGAGAAGGAAAAACTCGCGAGATCGTGGCACGAAGCGTCCAAAACGAAAACACGAAAACTCGCGAACGAAAATGGCGCGATGCGTCGACGAGCGATATGCGCGAGGCGTCCGAAATCGACGAGAAGGAAAAACTCGTGACATCGTGGCACGAAGCGTCCAAGACGAAAACCACGAAGAAAAACTCGCGAAAGACGAAACGGTGGCGCGATGCGTCGACGAGCGTTGCACACGCGAGAAATGGCGCGAAGCGTCCAAGCCGAACACGAAAAAACTCTCGAAAGAAAGGATGCGCGACGTCGACGAGCGTAGCACACACGATCAAAAACCGAGAAGCATTCACACGAATCACGAAAGTCGTGAAAATGTCCGACGGAGGCGCGAGGCGTACGAAATCGATGTAAAGAAACCTCGCGAGATCGTGGCACGAAGCGTCCTTTTGGACGCTTCGTGCGAATATGAAAAAACTCGCGAAAGAAAGGATGCGCGACGTCGACGAGCGTAGCACACACGATCGAAAACCGAGAAGCGTTCACACGAATCACGAAAGTCGTGAAAATGTCCGACGGAGGCGCGAGGCGTACGAAATCGATGTAAAGAAACCTCGCGAGATCGTGGCACGAAGCGTCCAAAACGAAAACCACGACGAAAAACTCGCGAAAGACGAAACGGTGGCGCGATGCGTCGACGAGCGTTGCACACGCGAGAAATGGCGCGAAGCGTCCAAGCCGAACACGAAAAAACTCGTGAAAGAAAGGATGCGCGACGTCGACGAGCGTAGCACACACGATCGAAAAACCGAGAAGCGTTCACACGAATCACGAAAGTCGTTAAATGTCCGACGGAGATGCTCGAGGCGTCCGAGGTCGACGAACTCGCGAAATCGTAGCACGCGAAAAAATGCGCGAAGCGTCCGAAACGAAATACACGAGAACTCGTGAAAGACGACAAATTGGCGCGATGCGTCGACGGTCGTAACACACGCAAGAAATGGCGCGAAGCGTCCGGAGGAAACGAACAACTCAAGAAAATGTCCGAACGAGTTGCACGAAGCGTCCAAAACGAAAACACGAGAAAACTCGCGACTGACGAAAGGATGGCGCGATGCGTCGACGGTCGAAGCACACGCGAGAAAATGGCGCGAAACGTCCAATGCCGAAAAACCCGAAAACTCGTGAAGAAGTCCGAAGGAGAAGCACGAAGCGTCCAAGTCGACGAACTCGCGAAAATGTCTCTCGAAAAGTCCAAAACACAACTCGACGGAGAACTCGCGGAATCCGACCGATATTTTTCGAGGCGTCCAAAATCGACAGAACTCGCGAGATCGTAGCACGCGAGAAAATGCGCGAAGCGTCCGAAATGAAATACACGAGAACTCGCGAAAGACGACAAATTGGCGCGATGCGTCGACGGTCGTAGCACACGCGATTGATGGCGAGAAGCGTCCAAAAACGAAAAAAAGAAACTCCCGAATGCAGAACTGTGGTGTCGCTGATCGACACGCACGAAGTTTTACTACGCGTGGCGTGAAGCGTCCGAGAAACGAGGCAAAACTTGTGAAGACGGTCTCTTGCACGAGAGCGCACAATGTCGCGAGCATGTGGTCGGAAGAAGCCGCGAGATCGCCCGGTCGACGGGCACGTTGAGCGTCCGGTAGGCCAGCCACAGGCCGAAGCGCGCATGCGCGCGTGTATAGAGTCCGATGCCTGGCTCGCCCGAGAGCGAGAGAGCGCGATGTATCGGGCGCGATGCGCGTGCGAGAGAGAGAGAGCGAGGCGTCTTCTCGGCTCGCCCGAAAACGAGAGAGCGCGTAGTATCGGGCGCGGTGCGCGTGCGAGAGAGAGAGAGCGAGGCTTCGCTCGAGCTCGTCTTGCGAGAAGGACGATTAGACTTCGCGGCCGACGTGTGGTCACGTGACCGCGATGAAAATTACCCGTTTTTCTCGCGCACCGGATAGAAAGATTGAGAATTTCCTTTGCCTTTCTCCACGAATAACTCACTTTTTTACCACTTCGTTCACTTGAATCCGGCTCGAAGGACCATGTTTAGATTTGGGTTAATCTCGGAATTCTGGTTGGAAGTGAACGAGTGGGAAATGGTTTGAGTTATTCGTGAGAATAGAGGAACGCGCCGGAAATGAATAGTCGAAATGCACTCGCGTTAAAATATAACGAATATCGATTTATTTTACAAACTATTTTAACTATTTTAATGATCTGAAGTCGCGGAAGAGTACCGAGTTGACCGGTGCCGCGAGAGCTAACGCGGGCGTAAATCGCGTTAGTCCGTTGGCGTTAAGAAGGGGAGAAGAGACCGAAGCTGACCGTTTACCAAAGAGACTCGTGAAGCAGTGATTTGAAAAGAAGGACAAATGATATTAATTAGAACGTTGAAAATAGGGGGAGAAATCCCTGCGCCCGGACACTGTCCTAGTCAAGCGCGCGACCAGTCGAGAGACGTCGACCTCTAGCGGGGTCTCCCGAAATTAGGGAGTCGTAGATGGAGTTTCCGAAACACTTCCTAATTTCTAACTCATTCCAAGCACTACCTTTTTACCCTTATCCCGTGCTATCGCGCTTGTCGTAGGCAAAAAAGGAGGAAATAAAAAAAAACTATATGCCCACGTCCCTTCCGGATGTGACCATGTGTAGTAATACGCGGGATCTAGGACATAGCTCTCAACGCATGGATGTCGAAAGTTTTCGAGAATATCGGCTAATCACAAGTCATCTGTCTTCAAGTACAAATCGCTATAGTCACCCAGCGTTCGAATGGAGAACCGCTCCCAAACTTTCTTAGCATGTGCGTACTCGCTCTCACATACTGTAGAATCTTCCAGGGAACTGTAAAATGCGTCACGTAGTGGTAGGCAAGTGTCGTCTAGCTTGGTCACGTCATCAATATTTTCATAAGGGAAGACCCCTTTTCGCGTCAGCAAACTGAAATCGTCTGTCGAGAGAGTTGGGAATTGCATGCGTAAAATTTTGAGTTTGTCTTCGGTCAAGAATGAGGCCAATTTGTCGAGACTGGTGTTGACGAATTCGTATGAGTCGATAAAGCGCAATCGGATCTTGAATTTTGAATCGTCTGTAATTTTAACATGCTTCGTGAAGGAGATGTATTTCTCTTTTGTGATTGGAAGCACAATGGTTCTTCCTTCGAACGCTGCGGCTATTTCCTTAATTATAAAATCTGCATCATAACCCGATAAATTGTGGAAAATTACTGGAATGAAAAATTAATGTTTGTAATTTAAGTTGCAATTGGAATGGGCAGAGCCGCTATAGCGCCCAATCAGATGGCAATGATCTCGAACGCGTACATCTTCTTGTGCAAATGGTTTCTTAGATATGTGACATTGAGTCGCTGCTCGAAATCCAGCCCACTCACTCGGTGTTAAATATACCATTGATACATTATCACAGAAAATTTATTTTATCCGCAGTGCGAGATTTTTTAGTCCTTCGACAAACCATGATACAGAATCGGCGCTGCGACGCGAGTGATATGAAGATAATGAATCGTCATACGAACGACGCACGTAATATCCGATACTAAACACTTCATGATAGTGATACATATCTTTCGCCAGGTTCTCCCTATCGGTCTTTGCGAACACACACTCCAAATCAGCATGGCCAATGAAAGGATGTCGCTCTTTTCGGCTATAGTTGCTGAACTGAAGCCACTCATTGGTATAATCTGGTAGTCGCATTGCACAGTCATTTATTACTCCACAATTGACCTCGTGTGATTGCAATTTTTCCTCTAATCCGAAGTAGTGCAAAATGAGTGAGCTCACCACGGAAGAAAAAGTACATCTTATTGAGTGCTTCTTCTCGAGGGGAAAAATTTATAGTAATGCGTATAGAGGGTTTCGTACTAAGTTTGGAACTCATAGAGTTGCCAGCGAAAACACTCTGAAAAGGTAAGAATTTAATATTTATTGATATTCATCTATCACACAACTTCTGTTTCAATTCAATTAAACTGCATTGAAGTGTTTTTACGTTAATTTTTGTAGGATAACCGATAACTTCGTGAAGTATGGTACACTCCAGGACCGTAGACACGAGTTGCCAGGTCCATCTGTTACGGTGACTACACCAGAGAAGATCAACGAAGTTGAGAATTATTTCAAACAAAATCCAAATGATTCGATTCGGAAAGCTGCTCAAGCATTAAAAATAACCAAATCATCGTTACACAAAATTTTGAAATATTTTTTTAAAGTTTCATCCGTATAAAATTAGCACTCATCAATTGTTAACTGAACATGCCATGACGAAACGCATCGAATTTTGATACACTATTACGGGAATGTTTGAAGCCGAAGACCTTAATGAGAAATTGATTATTTATTCCGATGAAGCACATTTTTGGATGAATGGATACGTAAACAAGCAAGATCACCGGTTTTGGGGAACGGAAAATCCCAACATATCGGTAGCGAAGTCCCTTCATCCACAGAAAGTAACGGCATAGGCAGCGATTTCCGTAAAAGGAATTTACTTGCAATTCTTGGAATCGACGGTAACAGGAGAGAGTTACAAACAGCTTTTGGAAACGAAATTCTTCCCTTATGCAAAAAAGAGGGGACTGGTTAAGAAATTTTACTTCATGCAAGATGGAGCGACGCCGCACCGGTCTCATGAGGTGTTTGAAGCTATTTATCGCGTATATGGGACTCAAGTAATCGGTCTGTCGTACCCTAAATTTCCTCACGGCGGACTAGAATGGCCTCCATACTCACCGGACCTGAACCCTTGTGATTTTTTCTTGTGGGGTTACATTAAAGATCATTGTTACGCTAAAAACCCCAGCACAGTAGCAGAACTGATGGCGGTCATCCAGGAAGTGGTTCGCGGCATTACGAACGATATGTTGGACACAGTTTTTCACAGTTTTCAATAGAGAATTGATTTTTGTGCACAATCTAACGGTTCGCAATTCGAAAATATATAACATTAATCACTGTACTTTTTTGTTATTTTTATAAGATGTAATAAATTTACATAAAAATATTTGACTGGGTTTTATTTATGTGCGTTTCAAACTGCAGAGTTTCCTCTATTTAAGCAACTTCCTATTGGACACCCTGTATATATATAATGTTAACTACATACCGATCGCAGATAAATTTTTTATGCCCATTTTTGCTCCGTTGCTTCGTCACGAGTCTCGACAGGTTCTTGATCCATACGAAGTGCCCCACATTGCTGTCCTCGGTATCTTGCAGGTATAGCAAATTGATGTGCTTTTCCTTCTTGTCTTGAGTGACTCGTATCGGAACAATGTCCTTTTTGATGGTGGTGGTATATACGTTGATCGATATGTTGCTATGAAATTGAATTTTGTTTATTTGATGTATCCTCACCGGGAATTCGATATCCTTCAGATTCAGTACTGTCGAATAATGAGGGTAAGAAGATGGACGGTCACTGTTTCGTTAAGCTTGGTATAGGGCGGCGACAATTGACCGCGCGAAACATGCGTTATCGTTGGATTTGATGTTAACCACAGCCCCCTTCATCATTATTTCCCGCGGCAATGATATATAACACCCGGCACGCATCGGATTATACTTATTCACATTTATCGTGAGGTTAAGTATTTTCTGCAGTGCCCAGCCACTATCACGTTCCTGAACTTCATCGAGTGAGGTTAAAGTGGGCTCCATAACTCGCTGTTCATACCACTCGTTCAAATCGCTTGTGGTAAATAGTTCGCAGTTGCGCGTGTTGACACTTTTATTCGCATGTCTGTCACCACTCGCGAATTCACCATTAAACACTATTAATTTTAATGCTGAAGTGCTTGCCGATAATATTTTGCATATGATGAAGCACTAGGACGCAAGCATAATTTAGAAAATGTTTCGTCTCGATGTGGCTGCGATTAATGATGGAACCGGCCAGTATCCGCCTCTCGAAGGATGTTTCTATTTCCCGCCAGATTAACTCATGATCACCATGTCCTGCACCCGTGTGTATGAAACGACTCCACACACAATTCCTCAATCCTTCCAGACGCGCTATTTAGGCTATCAGCGAGTGTTGATCTCCAATTAATAATCGCGGGCGCTTAACCCATTAACGCCCAAGAATCGCGTTTTTTCCTTCATTTTCAAGCCAGATTTTTATTATATAAAAAAAATCATAAAAAATGAAGATACGTTCCCTAGTATTTTCGGGGGTGCTTTTTCAGAATCTGGGGTCAATCGGGTTTTGTCCATTAGGAAAAAAAAATATGGCGGGTTTTAAACAAAAAAAACAGGAAAAATCGATGACCCTTTTTTTTTCAAAATTTTTTTTATCTCGAAGCCGTTGAAAATTCCGTTTTTTTTTCAACCGCGGGTGGATAGAATAGTGACGATTGAACAATCAATTTTTTAAATTCGTCGTTGTCAACATTTTCACCGTCAAAATGGCGCTTTTCACCCCCTGAGTGACACGAAAAATTTCACGCTCGGTGTCCCAAATCAAAAGTAGTTGGATTCGGGCGAAAATTGGTACTCGGAGGTTTTTGAGGTCGCTGATTACGATTCTGTTCTCAAAATTCCGAAATTCAAAATGGCCGATCCAATATGGCGGACACAAATGCAAAAGTTCATTTGAATTGGATAGAACGTGGCACTCGGGGTTTTCGAGGTCGCTGATTATGATTCTGCTCTCAAAATTCCGAAATTAAAAATGGCGGATCCAATATGGCGGACACAAATGCAAAAGTTCATTTGAATTGGATAAAACGTGGCACTCGGGGGTTTTCGAGGTCGCTGATTATGATTCTGCTCTCAAAATTCCGAAATAAAAGATGGCGGATCCAATATGGCGGACACAAATGCAAAAGTTCATTTGAATTGGATAAAACGTGGCACTCGGGGGTTTTCGAGGTCGCTGATTATGATTCTGCTCTCAAAATTCCGAAATTAAAAATGGCGGATCCAATATGGCGGACACAAATGCAAAAGTTCATTTGAATTGGATAAAACGTGGCACTCGGGTGTTTTCGAGGTCGCTGATTATGATTCTGCTCTCAAAATTCCGAAATTCAAAATGGCGGATGCAATATGACGGACACAAATGCAAAAGTTCATGTGAATTGGATAAAACGTGGCACTCGGGGGTTTTCGAGGTCGCTGATTATGATTCTGCTCTCAAAATTACGAAATTCAAAATGGTGGATCCAATGTGGCGGACACAAATGCAAAAGTTCATTTGAATTGGATAAAACGTGGCACTCCGGGGTTTTCGAGGTCGCTGATTATAATTCTGCTCTCAAAATTCCGAAATTAAGAATGGCGGATCCAATATGGCGGACACAAATGCAAAAATTCATTTGAATTGGATAAAACGTGGCACTCGGGGGTTTTCGAGGTCGCTGATTATGATTCTGATCTCAAAATTTGAAAGCCTTTGGGTATTCAAATACCTGAAAATACCAGGTATTTAAATACCCAAAGGCTTTCGAATTTTCGCACACACGAATGGTCACACACACACACACACACACACACACACACACACACACACACACACACACACACACACACACACGCGCGCGCGCGCGCGCGCACGCACGCACGCACGCACGCACACGCACACGCATACGCACACGCACACGCACACGCACGCACGCACGCACGCACGCACGCGCACACACACACACACACACACCACTCATCGACGGCGGCTTCCCCCTCCCGCTAGTCGCTCCACGGACCACATGCCCCCCAGGCGCCGTATCTCCGCACTTGGCTTCCCCGCGCTGGATACCGCCGCCCCGCTCCCCCTAAGATCACGGAGTTAGATTCGGCCCAGTACATCTATTAACACATCACCGCAAGTACAATTTACACAAATATTTAACGCAAAATAATGACATTGCATTAGTTTCTGAAACCCTTCTTAATCCGGCACACAAAATACTTTTTCCTGAGTACAACATTATAAGAACGGATATAATCCCCAATGCAAAAGGCAGAGCTATTTTCTGTAAAAAAAACTTAATACATACATAGGTCATATTCCCCAGTTCACAGAGTAACACAATAATTGAGTACACTATAATAAAGATCCCTATTCACAATAATAACCACAGCAACAGCTCAAACCTATACATAATAAGCCTTTATGCAACCTGCAGTACAAGTATAAAGAAAACATTCTTAAGAGAGTTGAACCACATTTACAGATGCCTTAAACTACATAAGGAAAACAATAATTACCTGACAGCTGACGACATCAACGCGCGACATACCTATTACGGAGACCGAATAATCAGTCCTCGGGGAAGATATCTATGAAATTGGGAAACCGACAACGCACTCTTCCTCAGAGTAAGAGTGTACTCACCAGCATCGCACACATTTGTATCGTCGCAGTCGTTTATTGACCTGTGTCTAGCGGACAATTCGATAGAGATATCCACCTTAATAGGCCACAAAATACCCACTCTATCATACGACAGTGACCACAACGCTCTGCTAATAACAGTATCTCTCCCCCACCCTTTAACAGCTCTCAATCTCATACATAGAATAAACAAATTCAAGGCCACAAACTGGAAAACATTTGAAAATGAATTAAAAAAATGCATATGAAACTTCCCTCCCCGACAACACTAACCTCTCCATAGTTAAAATAGACACACACATACAAAACATAACAGAATGCATAACTAGAGTCATCAACACTCATGTTCCGCAATACAAGGAAACAAATAATACTACAATATACACAAACTCCATAATTACCAAGCTTCAAAAGCATAAATCTAAATTAATCACCGCTATACAGAAAAGACGATCCGCAGGCCCCCACGATACAACCCCAACCTCTCGTCGACTAAAATCATTACTCAATAACACGAGACAATTATTGAAAGATCAATTTAAAATCAGTATAGAGAATTATTGGAAGAAAATATACGAATAAATAGACCACACGCACCCAGACAAATTCTTTCCAAAAATAAATACCATGTTTAGATCTAAAACCCGAAACCAATTTAACAAGCTACAAATAGATACTGCAAATACTACAATACACAGATCACATTCAAAATCCCAACCGACAATAATAAATACATTATCACCGAACCAACAGATATTCTGAAGGTATTAGGTGCGCATTACGAAGTTATAAACCGATTTAAAAACGATTTTATACAAGATAGACAATGAGACACGAAACTAACCTATTCGATAACGACAACAAAGCATATGCTCCCTCTCGACCAACACACCTTATGTCCTATTTTACAACAATCTCCGAAGTACATAAAATAATCAATAAACTTCTCAACAAAACATCAAGTGGTCTAAACAACATACCCCCAATTATCCTCAAACACATCCCCCTCGAAATAATCAGAGATTATACAATACTCTTCAATAACACATGAAATCTACAGTACTTCCCCGAAACGTGGAAAAAATAAAAAATATATCCAGTCCCCAAAAAAGACAAAGACCCCACAGAACCTGCTAGCTATAGACCGATCAGTTTGACACCAGCAATAAGCAAGGTATATGAAGTTATCATTCAAAGAAATACGTCACTGCAATGCAAATAAAATCATCCCAGATAATTAATTTGGATTCAAATTTGTCCACTCCACCACACACGCCATTAACAGATTATTTTCTCACACAAACCTTTATCTTGTCACAGGACACTCAGTAGGCGCAACGCTCATAGACTTAGAAAAAGCGTTTGACTCTGTGTGGCTCAACGGTCTCTTATATAAGCTCATTAAGAAAGAATTCCCGCAGCATTTCTGCAACCTTATCTGGGACATGACGCAGAAAAGAATATTCACAATATGGGGCGGAACACACACTTCGACAAATGAATACACAATCACAGAACGCCTTCAGCAAGGAACAGTCACGTCACCTCTCCTTTACAACATTTTTACAAGCGATATTCTAAATGCATTTAACCTCAACACTAATAACAACACTTACTCAATAGCATATGCCGACGACCTTACTATTTACACAGCAGGAAAAGACATCCCAAAGATCCAAGAACCCTCCAAACCCTCGTAAATAAAATAAACAACTGGTATGCCACATGGAAGTTTAGGATGAATGTCGCCAAATGCGAGTCAATACTATCCCGACGACCTTATAGCCATCTCAAATCCTCAGACAGAATTGAAAAAAATAATTTTCACATAGCCACACACAATCCAGACACTACAGAACCGATTAGAATCCCCATAAAAAATATAGTAAAATACCTAGGAGTGCACATTGACCACCTAATGACAGGACACAAACACTGGAAAATCCAAATCGATAAAGCGACTCGGAGATCTCTATCTCTTACGTGGCTGATGCACAACAAACTCTTCACACCAAAAGCAAAGACAATAATCTATCAAATCCTCATTTGACCGATCCTCACATATGCTGCACCTGTCCTATGGAATCTTGGAGCCACGCAAGCCGGAAACTTAAGAAGATTCGAAAGAATCTGCTTACGCAAGACCTTGTTCCTCCATCGCTCCGTTGAGTCTTAATTCCAACGCAGGGTAAACAATTCCATAAT
Source organism: Ophion obscuratus (assembly GCA_964007375.1). Taxonomy (NCBI): domain Eukaryota; kingdom Metazoa; phylum Arthropoda; class Insecta; order Hymenoptera; family Ichneumonidae; genus Ophion; species Ophion obscuratus. The sequence continues at coordinate 52,627,757 of OZ023313.1, forward strand.
ATACAACAGGGCAGATATCCCTGGTATCGACAATTTCATGCTTAGACTCACAGGCGAGTACTTCCCCCACACATTAGATTCCACGAATGAAATAATCTGCACATTTTCTCATCCAGACCCAATCATAACACACGCCACCTCACATATCGGATACATTCAGCCACAAGCGTTCTTACTACACGACAGAGCTGAAATAATTCAAGACCAAAACAACGTCCCAATCATCATGCATTGGAAGAGGCATGCTACCAATAAGAAATTGCCACCTAATTTAAACCACATGCTAGCCCACGAGTATAATTCCCTATACGATACACCCCCCCCCCCCCCGCCCCACGGACAGACTCGACGATCATAGACTCGACAGCGAAAAATATTTTTGCCTAGATCCCCAAGCCAGACATTGCATCGCATTACGAAATAGAATCGCGTACGAAAACACAAGTCCTCACCGAAAACAGAAACGAAGAAAAAGACACAGATACTACTAACAACCCATAAAATTATCCCGCTAGAAATAAAGAACTCGGAGCTCAAATTGGCATCAACCCCTAGGACTTACATAAGTATAGATACATAAGAAAGAAATTATACGTGCTATGTTTTTCTGTATTGTATTTTATTATTTTCTCTATCACTAGCTTTAGACATAGACTCTAGTTACTAAGCATATTTCAAATATTTTATCGTGGTTTTTTCACTTTATAAATCATTACGCCCTTTCTTTTCCACGATCATCACAAACATACTCTGGATTAATGCCCTACATGAACAGAAACGCCATTTCCCACAAGTATTATGCTAATTAACATTTAACTTAGACATGCCACTAAATACGGCCTAAAGTTTCCCAAAACCCTGTTAATAAGCTACGTTATTTATTATAAGTTTTATTTGTACGTGAAAAAACCAAAGATGTTGTGACTTACCAAAGAAATGAATTAAAAACTTTTAAAAAAGTGGTCAGCGTACTCGCCACTCAACCAGCGGATGGAAGATCCCGGGTTCGAAACCCAGTCGCGTACATTTCGTCGTGAAAGGTTTTTCTTCGGCATTTCGCGGCGAAATTAGACAAAGGGGGAAGTCGACTGCGGCCGCAAGACCCCTCTTGCGGCCGCAGTCGACTTCTCCCTGTTCCCTTCTCCCTGTTCCCTTCTCCCTGTTCCTCCCTGTTCCCCCCGGAACAGGGAGAAGGGCGGAAAAAAGGTGAACAGTAGAGGAAAGAAACGGTCACAATGAGCGGAAGATATATAAATTTTACCAGTCTTATAGGAAATTTTTCTTCTGAGGTTGACGCAGGTAAATTTTACGGTGCAGTACCGTAAAAATATCGTACGGTGCGGTTGGTAACTTTTAACCGACAGTAGGTAAATTTTCGAATATTTATGCTAAATTTTACTGTATTCAATTTTTACCCTTCTTGTATAGTAAAATTTTAGCTACGTATTTGAAATTTTCTGTACGGTGAGTTAAACAAAACTTGTCGCATACGAATTATTATGATTTTCTCACTTGTCACTACATTTAAATATATCACGGTAATTTTTACGGTGAAATTGACGACAAAAATTACTTTTTAATTCTCTCCGTGTAGTTCATTCAGTTCCATATTTACATTTAACCTATAAAGCTCGCAAATAATGTGTACTCGTATCCGGATAAATTTGAATATGTTTAAACTGCTTCACTGATCTTTTTCTGTAGAACGTTCGAGGCACATATTGTTTTCAAAAAACATTTTCAAAACGACATAGTTGATGCAAAAAAATTGAAGAAAAAAACTGTCAAGTAATCCGCATCTCACCACTGCCGATATCAAACATAAATATTTCAATCATCATGCCAATTAAGGGGTGAGATGCAATCAGAGGCGTGAAAAAACGAGCATTTTCAATCATTTTTTTAAAATGGTAATTAAGTGTGTTTTACAAAAGTGGTTACACAGACTTTTCATGTTATATTTCAACTTGACTTGTACACATTTTCAAAGAAAAATATTGATTATTTACAAAAGTATGGCCATCTTTGTAGGACCGCCCTCGGCATGTAGTGCTTTGCGGTGACTATCATACAATTTTACTGGATCATCTGTAATCAATAAAACCAAAAAAATCATTAGTTTGATAATAAATCTAGTCCTTAATCGAAGCTTTTTTTAATTAACAAAATGGCGGCTTCCGACAGATAACTTTGAATTTTCGACCAAAAAGTTGCTCGTTTATTGTTTAAAAAATAGAAATTTTCAACAAAAATGAAAATCCTTCGATTAAGGACTAATTTTCGATGCTATCAACAAACACAACAAATTTCATCAAAATCCATCGAGTGGTTTTTGAATTATAGTGGTCACCGATTTGAAAAACATAGTTTCGAGAAAAACGGGTTTAAAGTTTTTCGATGTGAATACGGTATTATATGTTCGTAAAATGTTGAGCTCGATGGATGAAGCTAACTTTTTAAATGTCCGTTAAATCCGCTGATTCCGAATATCACAATTTTTGCCGCAAAGTCGAGCATTCAATTGTTTATAGCCAATTGTAAAAACAATAAAAAAAAAAAGAATTTTTTCGGGACGATTTCTTTTTTACATTTTGGGCAATTTAAGAACGAAAGTATTCTTTATAAAATTTTGCTAAAGTTCATAGTTTTTGAGTAATAAATTTTCAAAAATTTCTGAAAGAGTTTTCCAATTTTCATTTATGTATAGAAATACTAATTAAAGAATTACTTACATCGAATCATCAATTCCTGGCCCATAAAATAGGGCTTCTGCCGATGTGCAAGCTTCCAAAATATCAATTTGTTGTTGTGTTCGAAGGATTCTGTCTTCCTGGGTATTATCGTTTGCGCGTTTGTCAGTCGCTACCTGCCATGGGGACCCGACCCGACCGCTTCACTAATTGTGGGGTATCCTGGAAACTATTCATCGGATTAATTTAAAATTCTCAGGGAATATTTTCGAAACATCATGCTTTAAGAAAATGTTTTAAAGTATGGATTTTTTAAAAAATAGTCACGTCGCGAGAAAAAGCGCTGTATATTTCTTTTTCTCTCTCGTATATTGTTAAAATCCGGCGAGAACGCGCGCTTACCTGATCTTGACCGTATCTAGACGCAACCCTCGAGCGCAGTTTATGATAAAATCCTTAGCCACAATAACGAACAACACACGAAGACTCAACGATACATAAAAACAAATAACGATCGTTCAAGAACGGAGAATAGCCAAATCCCTACTTCAAAAAAATACACATGCTCCAGAAGAAAATCCTTCATGCCGGAAAGTTGACCCGGTCGAAAAACTACGTTGATATTTCCCACGCGCACTCTCACACCAGGGGTCAACAAAGCCTATCTTGGGGCATGCGCGGCGACGCGACCAACGCCCTTTTTCCTCCCTATATTTTTTCAAAGCTCCAGATAACGAGACGCAGACTGCTTTCCAAGAATCGAGATGGAGATTATAAATATCAAAGTCTGCAGCTAATCATAGACTCCAAAAATATTTCCCTTTCCAGCTCGACCAATCATATGCACTAGTACATTTTCTACATCCTTTCCACCAATCAAAAAAATTAAGCATGACGAAAATGCACTTTTCGAGAAACTTCTTCTCCCACGATCCCAGCATCCAAAATATCCTATAAGCTCGGATAGAAAAATTTTCGAGTCAGTGTTCCATCGTCACTCGTTCAGATCTAGTCTCCCAACGGTGTTCCATCATCACTCGTTGAGTAAAAGGCTCCCATCAGCTTCCATCGGGATCGGACAAAAGTCTCCCAACAACGTTCATCAGAACGACTACAAAAACTGTCTCCAGACAGCGAACCGAACTTTAACTTCAAACTTGAACTTTATAAAATCGTGAACTACAAGAATTTTATTAAGTGTCTACGTTAAACGTGTATACCAAATTATTTTGCGTAAACCATAATTTAATTTCAACCTCGTCGCACGGTAAAAACTCACACCTGTAAAAATTTGTGTCAACGTGTAAACCCAACATTGTTACCGAGCGTGCGCCAGTGAGGGCTCCGACCTACCTAAGGAGGCCCGAGCCCGACCGCTGTAGTAAACAGATTATCGTACCCACGACGCATCATCAATGTAAGCGAACCTATATGTATTTTCATATTGACGAAATGAACTAAATTGGTTAATTTCAATAAATCCCGAATTGTTAATTATTTGCGTAGATTAATTCATTTCTTAATCGAGTCACTGCGTCATACCCAACTTTGCATGCACCTTTCCTTTTACACCCTCATCCCGAGCTAGTGCGCTAGGCGTAGGCTAAAAATAGGGAACCGCGATAGATATATTCCCACGTCTCCTCAGCACGTGACGTATCATTTTTGAGGGCTCGTCCGGGATTGTAAAAGGGTGTTGGTAAGAAAAGCGTTTCCGAACCTACATGGCAATACGTGCATATGCAAGATTTGGACGAGTGGGATAATCTATCCCCTCCTGTTTATCAATTATTTTCTTCACGACTCATCGAGCGATTTGTCCCTTCTTCTCCGTTGTGCTTTTACCCGAGTTGCACGTACTCTACGCGGACTTTAGCGAACTTACTTACGCGTATATTAATGTATTTCTTTCGATAAAATATATTTCATTGCAAAAAGCAACACATATATAACCAACAAAGGGGTATGTGCTTTTGCAAATTGCCTTAAAGGATAAGGAATCCACATGCGAGTCGCCAGATTTAAACATTACTAATGATTTACCGTATTCAGAAACAAACGAACCAGGTCAATCCTGTAGTACAGGGTACGCTTTGAGAGTATCAAACGCTAATTACGAAGTATTAAGAAGTACTTAGTAATAGTAATTAAGAAGTATTTAGTGAAGTTATTGAGGAACAAATTTAAAAATCTAGCCGGAGAAAGTATACATGAAATTAAAATCGAGACAGTAAAAGAACTCGTGGATTTTCTAAAAAAAATATACGCGCCAAACAAATTCGACATTCAGCTGTTGGGAGAACTTAGCAACATCTACCATGCAAGCGGCGATAGGCGTTATGGAATTTGCCACGAAAATTAGGAAAAAGGCAACAGGAACATAAGAAGGAAAAAATTAGCCAACAATGGGGAAGAGGAACAATCATTTAGGAGACAAATGAATGAATACTTTCTCGCAAGTTTTAAACACGGATTTAGGCAGTATTCTGGTGTAGAGCGAGATTTTTTACGTCATTTTTGGGTCGGAATAACTTTTAAACCGTTGAAGTTGTCTTGATGAAATTTTACATATGTGTTTATTGTTCGTTTAAGAATATCTACATTTAAAAAAAATGTATTTTAAATATTTTCATGTAGTTTTTTTATTTTTTTACAACATGGTCCGCCGAAAACCGCTTCAATCGGGACCCTCTCTGGGTGATGTTGTATGCATCTGAAAAAAAATATATTCTCAATCTGTATGAGTAGTCTGAGCACCGGTAGCAGAATTAGTACTTAAAAAAATTGTTACAAAATGGCGGCCTGTTAAACTTTGGTTAACGATATTTCATACATTTTCGGTTATTCGACGAGTTATAAAATATGGACATGATTATTGTTCGACTCAATTCTGCTACAAGTCCTCAGAAAGGCTGCCGAAGGTATGTGCCAAATTTGAGCTCGATCGGTCAATTAGTTATCGAGATATCGTGGGCGCCGATGTGAAAAACATAGTTCTGAGATAAACGCGTTCAAAGTTTTGATACCGTTAGATGAGGTTTAAATTGAATGATCGATGCTTACTAGTTAATCTGCCAACCCGGGTCCATAGATTGTTCCTTCTTCCGTTTCGTAGAAATGGACTTGCTCCAATAGTGCTTCCCTTCTAGCAGTCCTGGCTGCTTTTGAGGCGGATAACGAACGTCTTTCTGAACGGTCGATTCTCTGTTGATTACGTAACGTTACATATGCGTATGCTTGCTGTCCGATTTTTACACCCATCGTATGTAATATTTTCAATATTGTTGTGAACCCTTCGTTGAAAATACACGTAGCTAGAAAAATGGCAATTTCAATCGTAATAGCTCCAGAGTGAATGCTTTTTGGAGGGAACATCCATATCAATGAATTTAGAGATTCATTATAGTCTTGCGTCTCCGCTCCTAGATACCGCTCTAACAAATCCTCCGACGACAGATTTTTTTATATGGGATTTATTGCCTCTAAAACATGATAACAGAGGGGCGGTCTATCATGTCTGAAATCTTCGAGCGACCCAGCACCCTCTGCATTACGCCACTTGCACCAGCTCGAAGGTCCCGGTGGGCAATACATGTGTTGAGGGTTTTCGTCACTTGAAGCCTTGTGATATAATGTTGATCACATGGCTTTCTTTATTTCTTCGATTGAGAGACAATTTCTTCTAATCACTAAACCCTAGTAAACCGTCAAGTCACCGATAACCTTGTCAGTCAATTTTCCTTTGCCTTTTCTACCTATACCTTTACATTGTTTTTTATCGTTACATAATCTTGTTCCCATTATTTTCAAAACATGTCCAATACACTCTTTTTTGTACATTAGTATATTTACCGTAAGGACACGCATCTACAACTGCTTTATACGTTTTGTAATCTCCATCGCCAATGTATCGAGGGTATTGCATGCCGTATTGTTCTACCGATCGGAGAAACATCTCGAATGCCGCGTAAACTTTCATCTTACCCGCACTGCCATGTTGGTTACAGTACAGTACAGTACAGTCTTCGTGAGTTTCGAACCAATCATCGAATTCGTCGGTAGTCATCTTGTTTTTACTTACGGCACACGCTTGGCAAAAGCTCGATTTGACCACAGTATCTAGCACTTTTTTGCTATATTTACCAATTATACCAGTCACGCCAAACCGCGAACTAAAACCTCGTTTCTTCCAAGTACCATCCTCTGACACTGTTAGCTTCGAAGATAAAGATTCTTTTTCAAAAATTAGATCTTTCTCCTCATCGACGCCTTTTTGCAGCACGCAATCGTACACAACAGCAGTCGCGCAGTGCAATTTTTTCAACGCAGCAGAATAACTTGCTTTTGAAAGTCCCAATCCCATATTCATTATCCCGCGAAATATATTGAGTCCTTCTCTGCCCTAACAATCGCATTGTCACCACAATCGAACGATTGATCTCAAATGCTTTATCGATATGCGGAGAAGTGTTGATATACTGGGAACCGCACACACATTTCATTTCGATTTTGAAACCCAATCGGCGAGAGGCAGTTTTAGGGAAGGAAACTTCGTCTTTACAAGTTTCACAAACAACAAACGCGCTGATTGCTGCAAAAATGGTGAAAAAATTCAATATGCTGTAACCGTGTTCCATATCAAGTGGAACTTCCATGTCTCCACTTTTTCGCAACTTCGCTGCTGATGAACTTGTTAGATTCTCACTGCTTTCTCCAGTATGCTGATTTCCTCGAAATTTTCTTTTATTGTCACTGAATTTCGATGAGCGCGAAATTTATTCGTTTTCGTACCTTTCTTACTGTTCATTTTACAGAATTATTTTCGTGTCTGCTCTGTTCGAAGGTTGGGACGTAACTGGATGTAGCACAGCTCAAATACGTTAAAACTAAATGGAGAAGTATTCGAAGTAATTCTGAGACCTGGATTACCGTTATACTGTTCGGAGCCCTAGGAGACGGTCCACCTTCTCGGAACGAGCGCGCAGCTGCTTCCCGACCGCGCGGCTTGATTATAATTTCTATTACTCTCCGAATCTTTGAAATATCAATAAACGGTTTTCACGAGCGTATTAGAAAGGTCCAAGGAATAATAAAATGGAAAAAAATCAATTTTGTCAAATTTGTAGACCAGACTACTGCCTTAAAAGAGGAGATCGAACACCGACTCCCACCGTGCGTAGACATGCCCACCGCCATCGATCACGCGGTTAGAATCGCACGCGATCTCAAGGCTCGAAGGCAATTGGAATCGCGTCCCACCAAATCAGAAGGAATCGTTCAGACTAGATCTGTGAGGATGTGCAATATTTGCAAATATGATAATCACGCGACCGAAGTTTGGCGATTCACGACGGTCACTTGCCAAATTTGTAAAATCCAGGGCCACAGCGCCAATGAATGTCGAAAATCTGCTAACGATCAGGGGTCTGTCACGTGACAAATTTATAAAAAAATAGGGCATACCGAGGATAACTGTTTTCACAATCAAAAAACCTAACCAATTACTTGCCAATTGTGTAAAAAACAAGGGCACACGGCTACTGAGTGTACCTGGCGTACAAAGCAGAACACAGAACACAGAATTGTTCGATTGATCGTCGTCATCCGTTATCTGTTCCTCAGTGCCAATACTGCCACAATCATGGGCACGTTACGGACAAATGCTTTAGAATTCCGACAAATTCGCCCCAAAACGATATATCTACCTGCCGATACTGCAATAAGATAAGTCACACATTAGAAAATTGACGCACACTTGAGTATAAAAAATTGCAAAATCAGTCGGGAAACGGGAGGAATACTCCTCGGACGCATGCGCCGAGCGGTATCCCGATCCCCACGCGTCCAGCAAATCTGGCCATGAAAGAGGCTTAGGCCAACGATACCCGACCTACACAATAAACGCGGAAAACTTCAATAAGCTACCCTCGGTGTGTATCGGAGCACTACCGAAAAAGGGTTGCACGATAATGGTATTAGACACTGGAGCCATTCCCAATCTTATAAAGAAAGAATACACAAGAAATATGGTCGGTATCGATAAATCAGTCATTATAAAATTAAAAGGTATATCAGAGCTACCAGCGTACGCGTTAGGATGCGTAATAATTCAAGTATTAGGGTTTAATGCCCTATTTCATGTAATTTTAGATTCGATACCGCTCCCCTACCCTGGATTATTAGAGTTGGATTTCTTTTTTAAAACTAAAGAAAAAATGAATTATGAAACAGAACTTTTTGAATGCGGAATAAGATCTTGGTCATTTGAAAAATCAGGCGAACCCGACAAGGTGGTTGGTAGAAATTCCCGCGCGTTCGGAAACTTCCTTTCACGTAAAAGTGGAGGATAACACGATAAAGGAGAGTTATCTCTCGCCTTGCAAACTGCGCAAAGGTGTATACGCCAGCGACTGCCTGGTAACAAACATCCATGGGAAGGCTCATTTGAAGGTTTACAATACTACGAATGATGCCATTCGACTGATCGTGCCAGTCGTAAAACTGCAAGAATTCGACACTATCGGAGACTTAGCAGAAAATAAAACAAAACAAGATTGCATGACAATTTTTAATTCCAGTTCGATCCCTCGTGTTTCTTCTATTTCAAGCGACGATTGCAAGACAATCGCGGACATTCAGGGTCTAAAAGAGGCGAATTTTAAAAAAATCGACGAAAAATGTCGAATTAAAAACCTGGCAACCTAAGGAGAACGATGACGAAGGCAAATGTAGAAAAATTTATGGTAGCGAGAAAAGAATTAGAACTGAGATCAATCAATCAATTAAAAATAATAATAAAATCTCGGGCCAAGAATCAAGATCGAATAAAATTGAAAAATAAAGAGTAAAAATAAAAGAAAAGCCAATGAGCGAAAAAAATGAAAGTCGAAAATGAATCAAAATTCAAATCTGAGAGAAATTCAAATCGTAAATTGTGTTTCCATGTCTGACCCAAGATCGCGTAATATAAAAAAATCTCTCGGAGCGCACGGAGATAATGAGAGGGTTCCTGCGACTCGATCATCTAGCCAAAGATGAGCTAGACCATGTAGAAAAAATTATCGAAAAATACCCAGATAGGTTTCACATAAAAGGCGAACCTCTGGAGTCTACATCCGTGCTGCGACATAAGATTCCCACGGTCGATGACCTCCCGATCAATACAAAACAATACACGTTTCCTCAGGCTCTTAAGGGCGAAGTCCAGCGTCAGGTAGACGAGCTACTGGACTCGAGGATTATCAACCATTCTCAATCCCCAAACAGCAGTCCTGTTTGGATCGTACCAAAGAAACCCGACTCCAATGGCAAGAAGCGTTGGAGAATGGTAATTGATTTTCGGGCCCTTAGCGAAAAGACAATCGGTGATTCTTATTCGTTGCCTAACATCACAGACATTCTGGATCAATTAGGCAGCGCGAATTGTTTCTCCGTATTCGGTCGAGCATCCGGGTTCCATCAGAAAGAAATGAATCCCGAAAATAAGCCGAAAACTGCTTTCTCTACTCCGTATGGGCACTATGCATTTTCGAGAATGCCTTTTGTGCTCAAAACTGCCCCGGCGACATTTCAGCGCTTGATGAACGTCGTGTTGAGTGGACTCCAAGGATCGTCCCTCTTCGTTTATCTCGAAGACATCGTCATTTACGCCAACGATTTAGAGCAGTCCGGCAAGAAAATCGAGGAGCTGATAGAAAGGTTGCGTAAAGCCAACTTCCCGTTGCAACCGGACAAATGCGAATTTCGCAGGCCAGAAGTTAGTTACCTGGGGCGCATAATCGGGAAGGACGGGTCAAGATCGGATCCCAATAAATTGTCATCGGTAAGGGAATTCCCAGTTCCGAAAGCTATTAAAAATATTCGGCAATTTTTAGGCCGAACAGGTTACTACCGTAGGTTTATTAAAGATTTTTCGAAGATCGTAAAATCATTAACGCGACTTTTGGAATATAAGGTCGATTTCGAATGGATGGAGGAAACACAAAAAGTCTTCGATGTACTAAAAAATAAGTTCTGTGAAGCTCCCTTCTTGCAATATTCAGACTTTGAAAAACCGTTGATAATAACAACAGATGCTTCCGGGTACGCCTTAGGCGGAGTATTATCACAAGGTGAAATCGGGAAAAATAAACCGATCGCTTATACATCGTGCGTACTACGCGGGGCAGCCCTTTGGTGTGACATATAAAAAAGAGGCAATAGCAATTATTCACGGCGTCATATACAAGCCAGGGACATTAAACTCAAACGCCGATCGCGTTATCGCGTAACCCTATTGATAAACTCGAGGATATGAAAGCCATACCTCATTACGAACAAAAGAACGACGAGAAACTATATGAGATAACACAGGACATACTCTGCGAATTAGCAGAGAACAGTGTTACCGAAAACGAAGACCCTATACATTGTACAACTCGAAGAAAAATTCATGAAACCCCAAAAATAGAAGAACTAAACCTCGTCACTCACTTGCAAGCGAAGAACGACGTATCTCAGGTAGTCAAAAAACAAAACAACAGGTAACAGAAAAACTCGGTGACGATGTATCGGAAATGGCTGACGTACCTGCCTCCAAGCAGACAGATGTGCGCTCCAAGTCCCGGCGCCATGCGCTCCGAAACCGTAGGGTCATAGACTACGAGGAGAGTAGGAGCCAGGAAACAGAAGCCGAGATAACGAGGCCCGCGCGTGTTAGGCGACCAAGAGAAGGCACCGACCCCGAATCAGCTAAGAGGCCTAACCTGCGCAAAGCACCTCAAATTCCTAATCCCAGAAGTTCCTCTGACCTAGCTTCTGACTCCACCGATGCTGCTGACTTGTTATCCTCTGAGGGTGTAGGACTTCCGATGCAGGAAGACAAAACCTCGGAGTTTAAAATCGCGAATTGCATAACAAGCAAATAATTGTTCCACCTTCGCAACGATAACCTAGTATATTTTGTCGATTGAACTGGAAAATCTTGCGACTCTAGATCGCAAAAATTACTCGAAGCAAACAAACTTTCATTCTGGAAGGATTTAACAGAAGGTCATGCCTATAGTAAAAAGTTTGCAAAAAAATATCACATTGCCCTAGTCGTCAAGGGCGAGTATTCCGGCCATTATCCGTCATATCAGAAAATGTTAAAGAAAGCGTAAGGGAATTAAAAGATCACTGCGAAAATTTAAAGCTCCAATCGCCAAGTATTTGCTACAGTAACCACGTCGAGCACCTAATATGGACTGACGTCTTGAACATGATAAAAGAAACGTTCAAATCCAGTGAAACAAGAGTGATAATCTGCTTAGGGACACTACCCAGTGCACAGGCAACAACGATTGCCGATGCATTTATAAAAAGATGTATATGTGTCTTCGGAGCAGCTAAAGCAGTCCTTACAGATCGAGGCAGTAATTTTTCAAGTGGCCTCATGAAACGAATCGCCAAACGATTTCGAATCCAGCGATGTCGAACAACAGCACTTCACCCCCAGTCTAACGGATCCCTCGAGAGATACCATCACGGACTGGCTGAATTTTTGAAACAATACACAGATAATGATAAATAATGGGATCAATGGCTAGAATTAGCGACCCTTTCGTATAATACCAGCATTCACGAGAGCATAAAGTATACTCCATATGAAGTAGTTTTTGGCAAACTAGCGGGAGTTCCGTCAAGCGAACCACTTAGAGAATCGGATCAATTACCCACTTATCGTAAAAATGCAAATCCTAAAACTATTAAGGTCGGAGATTATGTCTACCTCCAAAAGGGTCCTAAACCCGGTAAACTTGGAGACCATTATACCGGACCGCATAATGTCCTAGAGAAGGACAAGGGTAATATAAAGATTCAGTATAACAACAAAACATGCATCGTTAACGAGAATATATTACGGTATTCGCACATTAACCTCGTAACAAAGCCGAAAAGAAAAACCAAGTCGACGAAAGTTGACTAATCTGATTTTAACGCTAATTAAACAAATAATCATAGTAATTACCCTGTTTTTCAGGTGGCTGTTATCAACCTATTCAGTATCAACGATATTACCTTTGTACTTGCAACCAGAAAAATATTAAACTTTTAGTTACAGTATCCTCCGTATAGAACACCGGAAATTACTTATATTCAGACCACGCCGAAATAACTGTTTCACAATTCGAGAGAGATTTCCTATCGCGAACCTATATATAATCGCTTATGTCAATTCAAAATTTATATACGTAGTTATTATATCAAATTAGAAAATCATTACATTGCGATATGCATACGCAACATTGTAGCAAACAGTGCCAAATATTCCAAAATAGCTGTTATCAGTGGTCCAAGCTTCGGACGAATTGTACCAGGTGTGTAAGTATGAAACCGGAATTTGCCCATAGGTGGCGCGAGATGTCGATGCAGTTACCGACACATCACGTCAGCGGTGTCTTGTTATTGTATTGATATCCGACAAAGATTTCCAACTCACAATAACACGAGTTTCATTCAGTAGCATTAGTTTATTAGAGATAAACATGTCGAGTTTTGTGCCAACAAATTACGATTTGCCGACAGCACTACTTTTCTGTTTTCATCTGAAGAAAACCGCAGCCGAATTGCATCGAATGCTTGTGGAGGCGTTTGGTGAGCATGCTCTCGGTAAAACACAGTGTTTCGAGTGGTTCAAACGGTTCAAAAGTGGCGATTTTGACGTGAGGAACGAAGAACGTGGAAGACCACCGAAAAAGTTTGAAGACGCTGACCTGCAAGCCTTGTTGGACGAAGACGACGCTCAAACACAACAACAACTGGCGGATGTACCTACGGTAATGATATGATACTTTGTATCATATCATTACAATAAACGTGTTTTTTCTGTACAAAAATTCCGCTTTCATACTTACACACCTGGTATACAATTCTAGCAAGACGTCGATTTATATAGTGGTACTTGCTGACGAAATTGTACACGTTATTCAATAGATAACAATAGAAGTAAATCTGACCAGGTTGAAAGAATATCACGATCAAAGTGTCACTCGTGGGAACGAAAAATATCTCCATACTCCTCGAACTCATATATTACCAAAAGACGAACTCAAACAACCTGTAATTCCTTACTTCCTCCATATTACCTTTACGGAGACATCTGATACAAGTTCATGGCTGCTCCTGTCGAAGCCATGCTACCCGTAAACATGAAGCCGACGACGAAGTCTACTTGGCGATACGCTAACCCAGAATCACCCTGTGGGTTCTATTCCGCAGAACATATCGACGACGTACGAAAACACATTATGTTTCATGTAGAAAACCCGCTGCCCTAAACAATATGGCACGGAGCATCAGTGGTCAAAACACTGTCAATCGAGAGGAGAAGTTGTTATGTTTCCTGGATAACAACGAAATATAACACCAAGCGGACTCTATCTAGAATCGCACCTGGGAAAAATTCATTCAGTTCGGTACAGCAAGCGCTGGTTTCACCCGGGTGTTACCCGTCATGCGACCTATCAAACTCCACGTAGATACGGTGGTCCATGCATACAGCCAACAACACTGTGTATGGCTGGTCAATCTACCTCGTCGATCGAGGTGCAAGAAGAAAACTTCATAGGATGCAGAGACTGGTCAAAAACTTCATAAACTCGTGACGGCCCCTTCAGTCGAACCAAGAAGTCATACCAAGACCAACAATGCAACACATAATTGCCACCTTAAGACGGAATGACACGTCATCGCGGTCAGTATAGTAGAACAATTGTAGATACCCAAAAATCTCTGAAACGGCTCTTCAGATCCCGTCGAAACTTTGCCAAACGACGTCAAATAGATATACGAACAGCTGTCTGCCCCTCAGATTTTCTGAATTTGAGAAAAAAAACGTAGATTGGCTTATCATAAGCCAATCTACATTTTTGTTCTCAAATTCAGTGACTCGATTAAGAAATGAATTGATCTACGCAAATAATTAACAAATCGGAATTTATTGAAATTAACCAATTTAGTTAATTTCGTCAACGTGAAAATACATATAGGTTCGCTTACATTGATGATGCGTCGTGGATACGATAATCTGTTTAGAGCGGTCAGGTTCGGGCCTCCGCAGGTAGGTCGGACCCCTCGGTTGCGCACGCTCGGTAACAATGTTGGGTTTACACGTTGACACAAATTTTTACACACGTGAGTTTCTACCGTGAGACAAGGTTGAAATTAAATTATGGTTTACGCAAAATAATATGGTATGCACGTTCAACGTGAAACACTTAATAAAATTCTTGTGGTTCTCGTTTTTTTATAAAGTACAATTTTGCAGTTATAGTTCGCGTTCGCTGTCTGGAGACAGTTTTTGTAGTCGTTCCGATGAACGTTGTTGGGAGACTTTTATCCGAACGCAATGGAAGCAGATAGGAGACTTTTACTCAACGAATGATGATGGAACACTGTTGGGAGACTAGATCTGAACGATGATGGAACACTGACTTGAACATTTTTCTATCCTAGCTTGTAGGATATTTTGGATGCTGAGATGGCAGGAGAAGAAGTTTCTCGAAAAGTGCATTTTTGTCATGCGTTATTATTTTGATTGGTGCAAAGTATGTAGAAAAAGTACTAGAGCATATGATTGGTCGAGTTGGAAGAGGAAATATTTTTGGAGACTATGATTGGCTGCAGACTATGATATTTGTAATCTCCATCTCGTTTTTTGGAAAGTAATCCGCGTATCGTTATCTGGAGCGTTGGAAAAATATGGGGAAGAAAACAGAAATTGACAGCGCTTTTTCTCGCGATGTGACACCTCCCCCCTGTAGGATTGAGCGTCTCGCTCGATCGTAGTAGTTGGGAGTGGTGATCAAAAGTATAGTGGTACGATAGTATAAATTGGCATTGTCATTGATCGACTTACAATGTGACTTCAATATATTGGAAGATAGGTATTACTTATCATTGTATATATATATTGAAACGTACAGGTCCGTCTCAGGCGCCATACGCCCACCTCAGGACCTATCAGCCGGTAAAAGACCGGTCGATAGGAATAGGAGAGGGGGAAGTAACGAAATGAGGACCTCGGGATACCCAGGTCAACTGAAGGTCACGAAACAATAAGCGAAAGGTATAAAAAGTAAGAGAAGAAAAAACAGAAAAGAACAAAAGTAGTCTAAGGTTCGCGAGAAAAAGAAAAACAAAAACAGTAGAAGAAAGTAACGACAGTTAAAAAGTAAGGCAAGGGGAAAAAGTCGTTGGAAAGAAAACAGAGAAAGTAACAAAAAAACAAAGGAAGTATAAATTTATTTAAAACATAAAAAAAAGGTTAACAATAATGGGAATGATGGGTAATTGTCAAGGGAAGGGGAATAATAGACAATAAAATGTGGGTATAAAAGAGGAGGAAAGTCGGAGGAACGGCACTTCTTCTTCTTCGTCTTTGTGGATCAAACAGTACCGCTCAGCAGAGTGCCACCTTCTAGGAGGGGAAAAGCTGAAAGAGGGGACCCTTAAGAAACTTAAAAACGTAGGACATAGTTTTTTATCAATAAATACGAAAACAAGAACCGGGATAAGAATAAGAAAAGAGAGGACTGAAAAACATTAAGAATAAACGAAGTAGTAATAAATTATGAAAGGATAGATATAAAATTAGTATTAGGAGAATAGAAATTGCGAGGAGGTATCAAAAATACCAGGCGACAATACACACACACATACACATACACCTGTAAAACAAAATATCCGCAAGGGCGCCCGAAAGTATCAGGAGAACCTGAAGGTCGGAGAAACGCGTCGCGAATTCCAAGCGCCACAGGCGAGTGCGCGCCGCACGACGCCACGCCGCGAATAATAGTACGATAGGAGATGGGAAAGAGAATTACCAACCGACGGTAAAGTGATCGCGTTCAAGCACATTTATCATCCGAGCGAGTCCACAACTCGAGTATTGTACCGACCGAGACGCGAGACATCAAAAAACACAAAATACACTTTAGTGACACAAACAACATACCATACTTGTACACAGGAATCTTTTAACATTATATCGAGTCAGAAATATTGAATCAATGTCATTTTATTACCAAATACCTCCACAACAAAGAGTTTAAACTAATTTCTTCCCTGATCGAGTCCCGAACAAATAAAATTAATTGTAACAAATTCCGACCCGTTACCTTTGGCGCCCAACGTGGGGCTCGATCACAAGAATAAAAAACTCGTAGGAGGTATTAATAATAATAAAATGGCACAACAAGACAACGAAAATTCTCTTCACTAGGAATCAACGACGGCGGATGGGTTAATAGAAGAAGCCCGGCGGAGAGCTCGACAAAATATTGGGCGACTGTCGGAAATAGGACCAGCGCAGACCACAAATCTAGAAACATTCGCTGTCAATCAAAACATGGGCAATACCGAGGTCATCATTGAGGACAATGAAATGGAGCACAGCGAAACCACTTTGGCTCTCATAAAAGCCATGAACAGCATCCGCAACGAGCAGCGCAGGCAACGCCTCACCACACCGGCGGAAATTTAACAACAAGATGACCACTGCATCATACGGATCCGTCAGCTGAACGAGGAAATTACCAAAAAAATGGCAAACGATATGAACAAAATCGAGGAACGCACGGAACGGAAAATTGTGATTGCTCAGAAGATGATCGAGCAAAATCACGAACAAACTCAGAAGGAAAACGACAAGAAAATCGAAGATTTTGATACCCGAGTGGAAGCCATCAGAAGGACAATATCCCAGCTCCTCCACTCATCAAATGAGGTGGGAGAAGTCGTAACAGATCACTCTGAATGAATCACGGCATGTGAGAAGAACATTCAGGCCCAAAATTCAGCCACCAGATGTAACACGACGTGGACAGCAGGGCTTGATGTCAGTTAGGCGTATGCAGCAAAACAAAAGCCACCAACATACAACGGCGGTGGAAAAGAACGACCAATGAGGTTTCTGAAGGACTTCAGGGAATTCTGGCGAATTACCGGAAACACCGATCTTCATTATCTTATCAGCCAGTCACTCCGGGATACGGCCAAGGATTGGTGGAGAATCATTGAAGAAAGGGTCCAGTCAATTGAAGAATTCGAAGAAAAATTCCGAGCACATTATTGGAGCCAAGAGATCCAAGATAAGGTACGAAGAAATCTCGAATTTGGAGCATATGAGTGGGGCGGGCATCGAATGACCCGGACCGAATATGCCACCCAAATCTTTGGAAACGCAAAATACTTAAGCCAATGTTCGACGGAGGAACAAACCATCAGGAAATTGGCAAACCATTTCGACGAGGCGATCAGGATGGCAGTACGGGTCAGTGGTATAAAAAATATTGATGCTTTCCTGGAGCTATTAGAGAGTATAGATGGAGCGGGACCTCTGAATGCTAGAAGTTCCTTTCCACGGGGGCATGAGACCAGCAATTCAAACTGGCAGCAAAACAACCAGTGGAAGAACCAAAGGTTTGGGACATTCGGGGGACCCCGCCCAACGGGGATGAACCAGCAATGGAGACCAGAATACCCGCAATATTCGGGGCCACCATCACCATTCCAAGGCCAACAGCAATGGGGTGGGGATATGGGACAGCTAACGCGGAACCAGGGCCGTGGATGCAGCGCGGATAGGGGACAGCTAACGTGGAACCAGGGCCGTGGATGCAGCGCGGATACGGAAATACAAGACCCCCTCTAAACCCAGCAGCAGCATCATGGAATTCGAATCAGTCCGGGGGACCAGCGACCATGAACATGTCGATCAGAGGTCAACAGGAGTCACAGGCATCGCCAACACAAATTGGGCAACCCGCCGGACAACAACAGAACCAGGGAAACTGCTGAACGTTGCGCCCGAATCGATGGCAATCACCACGGTGAGTGAAACATCACGAGGCGCAACGGACCATGAAGAAATCCAGGAGGCCATGGAGGGAGCACGACAACGGATGAAGAGAAACCTGAAGAAGAAAGAAAGATTGGAAAAGAAACGGCACATTCCAAACGAGAATGGAGAGCAAGATGCCGAGCAAATCATTCAACTAGGAAAGATCAGAATTTTGGATGATAATCAAATTCGGCCACAGAACGGAATAAACGGAGAAATTAGAACAGAAAGACTAACGAAACAACGAGAAGGAACGAGCAAAAGTCTCTCCCGGTCACAAGAATCCGTCAAACAAATCGAGAAATAGTCGAGGAATCAGCACCCAATCGCAGAGATTACCGCCGGGAGAAGCACCCACGAAAGTCACGAAATCATGAAGAAAAATGAGTGTATGGGAGCCTTCGCGAGCAATTTATACGAGCCGTCACGAAAATTTGTCATCGAGGAAGATGGACAGAGGGCACCCCGGCAAGCAATTCACCCAAAATGTTCAAGCATACTGGTCAGCGACAAAGGAAACCCAGTGGGAATCCAGACGAACAGTGGCAGCGAGATAACATGCCCTTCCGAAAAATTCCACCAGCAACATTCTGAGGGACTTAAACCGCGCCCGATGCGGACAGTCACGGAAACCATAGCCGCGGTCGCATTCGGAGAAAAAACCGGACAAAGACCAAGATGGCAACGTTGCCAACAGCGTTGCGGAACGTTTCTAACGGGACATGGCCCTGAAAGATGACGAGGAAAAAAGGGACGGCAACGTCGACAACGGCAACGTAGCGGAGCATTTCTGGCCAGACCTGAGCCTAAAAGACGACGAGAAAAACGGAAACATCAATGCAGACGACTTCCGCGTAGCAGAGGGTATCTGACGAGACCTGGGCCTGAAAGACGTCGAGGCAAGAGGGAACGGCAACGTCGACAATGGCAACGTGGCGGAGCATTTCTGGCCAGACCTGGACCTGAAAGACGACAAGGAAAGAGGGGACGGCAACGTCGACAACGGCAACGTGGCGGAGCGTTTCTGGCCAGACCTGGGCCTGAAAGACGTCGAGGAAAGAGGGAACGGCAACGCCGACGTCATCCGCATAGCAGAGCGTTTCTGGCGTCACAAAAGCGTAGCAGGCGGCAAAGAAACGGGGGACGGCGACGACGACGACAACAGCGAGGCCAAGCGAATTGGCATGAGATGGGTCTGGGGGACGACGATGACGAAAATGATGAAAACAGCGACAAACGAGTAAATAAATTAACAGAATAAAAAAAATATATATTATTATGATGTCAGAATTGCGAGCGAGCGTTTAGCATTAAGAGGGGGAAATAAATATTGATGGGCAGCGGCCCGGTAGAACGTAAAATAAATAAGCGAGTTAAAATTAAAAGAAGGGGCTAGGCCCAGAGTATATTTAGGAATACATTTCTTTGTGACTCTTCATGATTTGGACGGCTGAAAACCAATCCAAAACATAAAGAGCCACGGGGGACAATGAGACGTACAGGTCCGTCTCAGGCGCCATACCCCCACCTCAGGACCTATCAGCCGGTAAAAGACCGGTCGATAGGAATAGGAGAGGGGGGAAGTAACGAAATGAGGACCTCGGGAAAACCCAGGTCAACTGAAGGACACGAAACAATAAGCGAAAGGTATAAAAAGTAAGAGAAGAAAAAACAGAAAAGTACAAAAACAGTAGAAAAAAGTAACGTCAGTTAAAATGTAAGGGAAGGGGAAAAAGTCGTTGGAAAGAAAACAGAGAAAGTCACAAAAAAACAAAGGAAGTATAAATTTATTTAAAACATAAAAAAAAGGTTAACAAAAAAGGGAGTGATGGGTAATTGTCAACGGGAGGGGAATAATAAACAATAAAATGTGGGTATAAAAGAGGAGGAAAGTCGGAGGAACGGCACTTCTTCTTCTTCGTCTTTGTGGATCAAACAGTACCGCTCAGCAGAGTACCGCCTTCTAGGAGGGGAAAAGCTCAATGAGGGGAGCCTTGAAAAACTAGAAAAGAAAGAAGTCGCTATCATAGAGTTAGACTTTTTATGTGGATTAAACAGTACCGCTCAGCAGAGTACCACCTTCAAGGAGGGGAAAAGCTGAAAGAGGGGACCCTTAAGAAACTTAAAAAAGTAGGACATAGTTTTTTATCAATAAATACGGAAACAAAAACCGGGATAAGAATAAGAAAAGAGAGGACTGAAAAACATTAAGAATAAACGAAGTAGTAATACATTATGAAAGGATAGATAGAAAATTAGTATTAGGAAAATAGAAATTGCGAGGAGGTATCAAAAATACCAGGCGACAATACACACACACACACATACACATACACCTGTAAAACACAAAATATCCGCAAGGGCGCCCGAAAGTATCAGGAGAACCTGAAGGTTAGAGAAACGCGTCGCGAATTTCAAGCGCCACAGGCGAATGCGCGCCGCACGACGCCATGCCGCGAATAATAATACGATAGGAGAGGCGGAAGAGAATTACCAACCGACGGTAAAGTGATCGCGTTCAAGCACATTTATCATCCGAGCGAGTCCACAACTCGAGTGTTGTACCGACCGAGACGCGAGACATCAAAACACACAAAATACACTTTAGCGACACAAACAACATACCACACTTGTACACAGGAATCTTTTAACATTATATCGAGTCAGAAATATTGAATAAATGTCATTTTATTACCAAATACCTCCACAACAAAGAGTTTAAACTAATTTCTTCCCTGATTGAGTCCCGAACAAAGAAAATTAATTGTAACAAATTGCGACCCGTTACAATATAGATAGATCTTCAATGAGGTTTCTTTTTCCATTTTTAAAATAATAGTTATATATAGATAATTTGTTTGCTATAAAATCTATCATGTTTTTCTTTTCCTTTATGCATCGATACTTATTTACTTATTTAATCCTATTTTACCTGACAAGGTTAGAAGAAGAAAATAATGAGAATAAAAGTAATTTCAACAAATGATCAATCATGATGATCTTTTTGTACCTGAATATGTCGTCTCGCGGGAACTCAACGAAAGGAGCGAGATTTGGAGGATTCGTCTTATTTTTGACTAGTGGAGATGTTAAGACGGAATAACACCTCATCGGGATCGGTATGGTAGAACAATTGTAGATACCCAAAAATCTCTAAAACTGCTCTTGAGATTCCGTCGAAACTTTGCCAAACGACGTCAAATAGATAGGCGAACAGCTGTCTGCCCCTCAAATTTTCTGAATTTGAGAAAAAAAACGTAGATTGGCTTATCATAAGCCAATCTACATTTTTGTTCTCGAATTCTCAAGTTCTCAAAATTCTCTCAAATTCTCAAAGTTCTCAAATTCTCAAATTCTCAAATTCTCAAATTCTCAAATTCTCAAGTTCTCAAAATCTCAAGTTCACAAATTCTCAAGTTCTCAAGTTCTCAAAAACGTAGATTGGCTTATCATAAGCCAATCTACATTTTTGTTCTCAAATTCCGAAAATTTGAGGGGCAGACAGCTGTTCGTCTATCTATTTGACGTCGTTTGGCAAAGTTTCGACGGGATCTCAAGAGCCGTTTTAGAGATTTTTGGGTATCTACATTTGGTCTACCATACCGATCGTGATGAGGTGTCATTCCGTCTTAACATCTCCACTAGTCAAAAATACGACGAATCCTCCAAATCTCGTTCCTTTCGTTGAGTTCACGCGAGAAGACATATTCAGGTACAAAAAGATCATCATGATTAATCAATTTTTTAAATTACTTTTATTCTCATTATTTTCTTCTTCTAGCCTTGTCAGGTAAAATAGGAGTAAATAAGTAAATAAGTATCGATGCATAAAGGAAAAGAAAAACATGATAGATTTTACAGCAAAAAAATAATCTATATATAACTATTATTTTAAAAACGGAAAAAGAAACCTCATTGAAGATATATATATATACAATGATAAGTAATACCTATCTTCCAATGTATTGAAGTCACATTGTAAGTCGATCAATGACAATGCCAATTCATACTATCGTGCGACTATACTTTTAATCACCACTTCCAACTACTACGATCGAGCGAGACGCTCCATCCTACAAAGGGGAGGTGTCACATCGCGAGAAAAAGCGCTGTCAATTTTTCAATCCTCTCCATACTTTTTCGAACGCTCCAGATAACGATACGCGGACTGCTTTCCAAAATTCGAGATGGAGATTACAAATATCATAGTCTGCATCCAATCATAGTCTCCAAAAATATTTCCTCTTCCAACTCAACGAATCATATGCACTAGTACTTTTTCTATATGCTTTGCACCAATCAAAATAATAACGCATGACAAAAATGCACTTTTCGAAAAACTTCTTCTCCTACCATCCCAGCATCCAAAATATCGTACAAGCTAGGATAGAAAAAAGTTCGAGTCAGTGTTCCATCACCACTCGTTCAGATCTAGTCTCCCAATAGTGTTCCATCATCACTCGTTGAGTAAAAGTCTCCTATCAGCTTCCATCGCGTTCGGATAGAAGTATCCCAACAACGTTCATCGGAAAGACTACAAAAACTGTCTCCAGACAGCGAACGCGAACTTTAACTTCAAAATTGTACTTTATAAAAAACGAGAACTACAAGAATTTTATTAAGTGTCTACTTTGAACTTGCATACCATATTATTTTGCGCAAACCATAATTTAATTTCAACCTTGTCTCACGGTAAAAACTCATGTGTGTAAAAATTAGTGTCAACGTGTAAACCCAACATTGTTACCGAGCGTGCGCAACCGAGGGAGGGATCTACCTGCGGAGGCCCGATCCTGACCGCTGTAAACAGATTATCGTATCCACGACGCATCATCAATGTAAGCGAACCTACATGTATTTTCACGTTGACGAAATTAACTAAATTGGTTAATTTCAATAAATCCCGATTTGTTAATTATTTGCGTAGATAAATTCATTTCGTAATCGAGTCACTGCACTGTACCCACCTTTGCATACACCTCCCCTTTTACACCCTCATCGCGAGATCCCAGTAAACCAGTCATGTAACGGCAATATAACGTGGAAGTTACACTTAATATCACAATGTTACACTACTGTAGTATAACTGTTATGTAATATGGAAATAACACTGCAATGTTTCACTCGATACCTGTATGTCATATACATATAACGTACCATGGTAACATCATGGTTACATTACCAAAGTGTATACCAGTCTTATAACATGTGTGTAACAATGTGAGTATAACATTGGTAATATTCAGGTTATGTAAACGTTGTGAAAGGGTATAATATTGCAGTTACATAACCAACATATTGTAACTGTTACATATAAGGTTGATGACAATGTGAATGTAACATTGGTAATATTCAGGTAATGTATATGTTATGAACTGTTGCAATATTGCAGTTGCATAACCAGTACTTGCAACAGTCACATAACATTGTTACAACCATATGAGTATAACAATGGTAATACGTACATAATGTGAATGTTCTAAAACGGCTAAATGTTGCAGTTACATAGCTAATATATCGTAACCGTTACATATTATACCTGTAACGATGTGAATATAAAATTAATAATATTCAGGTTATGTAAATGTTATGAAATGTTGCAATGTTGCAGTTGTATAGCCAGTACTTGCAACAGTCACATAACATTGTTACAACCATGTGAGTATAACCATGGTAATACGTACACAATGTAAATGTTCTAAAACAATATAATATTGCAGTTACATAACTAGCATATTGTAACTGTTACATATTATGCTTATAACGATGTGAATATAAAATTGGTAATATTCAGGTAATGTATATGTTATAAAATGTTGCAATATTGAAGTTGTATAACCAGTACTTGCAACAGCCACCTAACATTATTACAACCATGTGAGTATAACAATGAGTATAGTTACATAGCCAACATATTGTAATCGTTACATATTATACCTGTAACGATGTAATTTTAACATTAATAATATTCAAATTATGTAAATGATATGAAACGTTGCCGATTCTGTATGATTAAGGGCGGGTTTTTCCAACTTCTCGGTAAGCCTCTACCTGCCAGTTATCCTATTCTTGATAATGTATGTTAACATTAATATTAACTTAGGCCGAAAAAAATAAAAATTTTAAGATGTTTTTTCCAGCTCCATTATTGTAAATAGCTATAAAACTTATTCTTTTACAACATTGTTTCAACCTTCCAAAATAGGAAAAAATATTCTTTATTTTGATTCATTGAATATTTTTTTAGAAGGCGCCAAAGTTGCGTCTTTGAAAATAATACCTGGTCCCATGGCCGACAGTTAATCTCAGGATTGGCAAGCCTGAGACAAAAAATCCAAAAGCATTTTAAAGAGAAAGGTTTCGTACACAACAATTTACTACAGTTAATACAAAATCGATGAAAACAAAAAATGGCGGATTTTTTATCCAAATTTGTGGAACGATGCGGTGTTGCCATATGTCTTCTTATTATAGGGGACAAATATTTTTTACGGAAAATTATTTCGTCTAAATTTCAATGCAAACCCTGCAGTGTTATAAGTTGCAACTTAAAAATCCATTATCTCCCAATCTAAATAGTCGACTGTTCTGAAATTTCACTCAAACATGCATAATGATATGAACAATGTCTTGTTAAAACTTGAACAAAATCTATAGAAACCAAGATTGCGCGCTCGTACTACCTTAAAGACAAAAGATACATGGATTATATTTTTCGTTACATTTTTAGCAATCAGTTGATTAGTACGATTATTGCAATTATATCGTATAGTATCTAGTCGATCGGCAAAGTAAAAAGCGATGTATAGCTCATCATAATTATTATAAAATAAAGAACTTTACTTTTCCATATATATATTATTTTGACTATTAATAATTTTTTATCCATTAAGAGACGCAATGGAAATATTTAAAATTACATTATGGCTTAATTATACTTTGAAATTAAGCAATATATTTCATAAAAAGACTTCAAAGGTATTCATGAAGCAATAAAATGTATAAGGTCGAATATGATCAATAACTAATCATATTTTCACAGTAATTACGAATATAGCTTGATGGAAAATTATAATTGAACCATAGTGTCAAATTATTTGTATTTTTAACATACATAACATAACATAACAATTGAGAACACTGTAATATTGCATTTATACCAAATGTATTATAATTCGTGTTACTATAATATTAGTTATCTCAGCTCTCACATAACCCTTTCGTGTCAATACTACATTAAATTTACTTCAACTGTTACGTAAACATGCATGTGAATGTAACAAAACATTTACATAAACTGTTATCTAACCATTGATGTACTTGTAATATAACATTCATATCAACCATTAAATAACTGTTCAAGTTAATGTAATATTGCAGTTATATCAGCTGATAGGTAACAGCTAGGTTCACTGTTATATTACATTTTGAAATTGCGGCTATGTAACTGTTGTGCTACTTAATACAGTCCGCCCTCCGAATAAGAAACCACAATCCTCCAAGGGGAAGAGTTTTTCTTATATATCGCATACCCCCACCAGGCGCGCGCTCCGCGCTCGACACCTCGTTCTGTCTCTCTCACTCTTTTACGCATGCGATCCTCTCAACAAGAAACTCGCTCGAACGAGTTGCAACCTAGTATTCACATCGCCCATGCAAAAACGTTTTTGAC
Source organism: Ophion obscuratus (assembly GCA_964007375.1). NCBI lineage: Eukaryota > Metazoa > Arthropoda > Insecta > Hymenoptera > Ichneumonidae > Ophion > Ophion obscuratus. Next base: position 52,653,981 of record OZ023313.1, read on the forward strand.
TACGCGTGGACATTTATTTAGCGAATTTTTACTACTAGTAATTCAGATACTACTGTATCTGAATTACTATTAACTGTTATAAAATGACCGAAACTGTAAAGAAGCGTAAGAGATCAGACTGTAGTATACAAGTCGAAGAAAATATTACAGAATCTGCGCCACAACGTGATAATTCAAATAAAGAGCTTTATGTCCATATTGTTTTATCCCATTTATATAAAAGAAGAAGTCAATATCTCTGAGGATTCATCTTCGATGGCAGAGTTCGACTCTCTCAAAAATATTCCACCGTCAGTTGAGTGCGTTGCGGATCAAAATAATACGCAACAAGACGAAAACGCTTTTCTTTACGTCTCGGAAACTTTTGCTGTTTTAAGTGAAAATCTTTAAACTACCTTATCTTTGTTTTTATTTTATATGAAATCATGTCAACACATATATGTATCTTTTTAATGAATACAAAAAATTTCTAATAAACTTGTAGATTTTTTGTTACATTCACACATACACACACACATACTCACGCACGCATGCACACATCAATTTATACTACACGTTCACTCTATTTTGCCCGAATAATCTCTCCCAGGTTGGTTTCTTAACCAGACGTTCCGCTCACAAAATTCTCGAGCTCGGAGTTCGAGTCGGAGTCGGGGAAGCGCTCGAGTGAGGAAAAGGGGAAAGTTTCTTATTGCCGGGTTTCTTATCCGGAGGTCGGGCTGTATATTACAGTTACATTACACGATGAACCAGTAACGTAACTGAAGTATAACGGTTACATAAGATGGTACATAACCAGTAATACTTATGAGTAGGAAATAAGAACTTACACGTAAGTTGCATGTAGTTAACTTGTTACTTTCGTTAATGTTACCGTTACATTTTCGTTACATAGCAGTTGCATTGTACAACAAACAAGTAACATAACAAAAATGTAACGGTTACATCAAATATTACATAACGAGTAATACTCATGAGTGGGAAATAGCAACTTACATGTAAGTTGCATGTACTATCCGGTAAACATTACTCGTTATTTTCAGTTACTTTGCCGTTACATTGCCGGTACAGAACTGTGTTTACTCGGTAATATTCGAGTAATATAACTTGTTACTGTTGGTAATGTTACCGTTACATTTCCGTTACATAACAGTTGTATTGTACAACAAACAAGTAACATAACAAAAATGTAACGGTTACATAAAATATTACATAACGAGTAATACTCATGAGTGGGAAACAGCAACTTACATGTAAGTTGCATGTACTATCCGGTTAACATTACTCGTTATTTTCAGTTACTTTGCCGTTACATTGCCGGTACAGAACTGTGTTTACTGGGATAGTGCCAGTTTTTAGCCTATGCCCAGCTCGGCTAGGCGTAGGCTAAAAAAAGGGGAACCGCGATAGATACAGGGTGTCCAATAGGAAGTTGCGAAAACTAAATAAGTGTCTCTTCCCTCCATGAATTCAATACGGATCCTTTCTTCTAAGGCGCATACCTGAGACCCCGCAGTTTTATTCCAGTCGTGGTTGAAGCAAGTACGCGCGCGTCAAAATGACTGAGCTCACCACGGAAGAAAAAGTATATCTTATTGCGTGCTTCTTCTCGAGAGGAAAAATTTACAGTAATGGGTATAGAGGGTTTCGTACTAAGTTTGGAACTCACAGAGTTGCTAGCGAAAACACTCTGAAAAGATAAGAATTTAATATTTATTCATATTCATCTATCATACAACTTGTGTTTCAATTCAATTAAACTCATTGAAGCAATTTTACGTTAATTTTTGTAGGATAATCGATAACTTCGTGAAGTATGGTACACTCAAGGACCGTAGACACGAGTTGCCAGGTCCATCTATTACGGTGACTACACCAGAGAAGATCAACGAAGTTGAGAATTATTTCAAACAAAATCCAAATGATTCGATTCGGAAAGCTACTCAAGCATTAACAATAACCAAATCATCATTACACAAAATTTTGAAATATTTTTAAAAGTTTCATCCTTATAAAATAAGCACTCATCAATTGTTAACTGAACATGCCATGACGAAACGCATCGAATTTTGTAACTCTAATACGGGAATGTTTGAAGCCGGAGAATTTAATGAGAAATTGATTATTTATTCCGATGAAGCACATTTTTGAATGAATGGATACGTAATGAAGCAAAATTACCGGTTATGGGGAACGGAAAATCCCAACATATCGATAGCGAAGTCCCTTCATCCACAGAAAGTAACGGCATAGGCAGCGATTTCAGTAAAAGGAATTTATTTGTAATTCTTGGAATCTACGATAACAGATGAGAGTTACAAACAGCTTTTGGAAACGAAATTCTTCCATATGCAAAAAAGAGGGAACTGGTTAAAAAATGTTTACTTCATGCAAGATGGAGCGATGCCGCACCGGACACATAACGTGTTTGAAGCTATTCATCGCGTATATGGGACTCGAGTAATCGGTCTGGGGTACCCTAAATTTCCTCAAGGCGGACTAGAATGGCCTCCGTACTCACCGTACCTGAACCCTTGTGATTTTTTCTTGTGGGGTTACATTAAAGATCATTGTTACGCTAAAAACCCCAGCACAGTAGAAGAACTGATCGCGGCCATACAGGAAGTGGTTCGCGGCATTACGAACGATATGTTGGACACAGGTTTTCACAGTTTTCAAAAGAGAATTAATTCTTGTGCACAATCTGACGGTTCGCACTTCGAAGATATCTATCATTTATCACTGTACTTTTTTGTTATTTTTATAAGATGTAATAAATAGGCATAAAAAATATTTTACTGGGTTTTATTTATGTGCGTTTAAAACTGCAGAGTTTCCTCTATTCAAAGCAATTTGGCTTTTCTGATTCTGTGCACGTGTTTTGAAATGACACTCGATTAGTTTCAGCAACTTCCTATTGGACACCCTGTACCATTCCACTTTAAAAAGCGGAGGTGACCTTCGCTTTGCGTTAACGTCTCCACCGAAATAAAAAAAAATTGTTGTATTTGATGGCCCCCTCCACACCAACTTTTGTCTGGAATATTTTTTGTGACGTCAATAATTACCGAGTTATTTCGGGTGGCAGAGATAAAAGGGACAACCTGCATATCGTAGATTCCATTGTACGGGGTCATCCCCCTTATTACATTGCTCACCATATTCCTCTCCACATCCCCGCGAACATTATATATTTATTAAGTAAGATAAATGCTACAGTTGATAAAAAATAACAAAAACATAAATCGCTTGGACTTACCGCAATGAAAACAACACTTTTTAACACAACAAAGATTTTTTCACGCCGGCGAAAAGTAACATTTGTTCATGGTTACGCTATTTTTGTTGCTAGGCAACCAAAAATTCTGCAGTGTCGACATTTTACAACTAGTTATCATTGTATAACAACAGAACAGAATACAGTCTCTACAGGAAAACTTGAGATAGTCAACTATTCAATATTAAGCAACTATCCGACCTATGGTGTTTCTCTCATAATGTAATATACAGATTTTTCGCTTTATCTTATTGCGTCTAAATCTGCACGCAAGTTAACAAATATCATAATTACTTTCATATTAACAAAGAGGTAACAATATCAATATAATGAGAACTTTGGCCATAACATCTATTTACTGACACCAATTATGTCAAACCTATAGGGTATTGAGTCATCAAAGGATATTAATCACGGGCAATTTACTATACCATTGTATTTGTATTTTCGAATACGAATGAGTACAGAGAGAAACAAAATATGTGAGCAAATTCTCTGCGTTGGGGTCGAATCCCTCTGCATGACCCCTTACCCACAGGCGGATATACTTCGATATATTCTCCTTTCATCTCGTTTCACTGCGTACAATATATTTCGCGTTGCTTATACATGGCTCATCAAAGTATCAAAGTATCCGTGGTATACACGTCGAACGAAGGAACGATGGAGCACCTGAATAATAATTTAAAAAAATCTCGCGTGGGCTGATGATGGTAATTACTCTCGATGGTAATTACCAGCGATGATGGTAATTACTCTTATGCGAGTCAGGAGAATGAAAAGGTGTAATGGGAGGAAACTGATCGAGGGGTAGGGACGACTACAAAAAGCGTGGATGAGGGAAGATCTCGCTTCATCACTTCGCACGAACTCTCTGTTCGAGATAAATACGGGAGGCGGCGGAGTGGCAGAGGGATTTGTATACAGGTAGGGTATCAATCCTCGCTCTATGGATAACACGTTACCTGGTTGCACACAGAGACGAGACCCGACCTACCCGAAGCCGATCGATGATCGGTTTCTGGTAGGTCGCATGTCCAATTCGATGTATATATTTGTATAAATATAGGGAAAGGTGGTTTTGAACATATTCGAGATTGCGGGCCACTCTCATAGTAGTCTATTCCCCCATACTCAACATTGAGCGATAACGTCTTCAAATCACCTTGAAATAAATGTGAGTATGTAAATATAGCCAGAACTACTGATGAGGATCAGTACTTCTGGCTATAGGTATTACATTACCTAGAGATAAGACGTTTAGAGCATACATTGTGAAACAGGTATGGATCAGCCTAGGATACAATTGTGTTCATTGTAGAAAATTCGGGCTATATTATGCCAAGTGGATATGTAATTTTTCTTACAGTTACATTTGTTCTCCGTCCACTAATATCAATCAACTGAAAAAAAGAGAAAACTTTCAGGGGAGTTGAAGAAAACCACAGAGAACTGCGTGTTGATGAACGGCGACACCTTAAGGCGTGATATACATTTAGACAGGAAAAAATAAGCATATTGAGGGATTTTTAAAACTAAGAAATAATTATTCTACAATTATCAAACGTTATACTATGTAGGTATACTTTAATCGTATATTTAAGTATACAAAACAATTTTTTTTTAAATCAATTCATCATCGAAATGACGGAACTGTGGCAGAGTGTTACAGCAAGGTCGCCACGGGAGCTGCGAATGGACGTGCAGTCTAACTTTCCGTAGAGTTTGATTTGCTAAAAAGTTCAAACATTTTTTCAGTTAGAACATGTGAAGTTTTTATATGACGGTAATCAAACTAAAGAAAAGGCAAATTTAAGGAAATTGCACGTATTTACAAAATAAATCAACATTTCACGCAATATTTCTTTAAAAAGTGGATGCAAAAAGTAGTTTTTTTTTTCAAATTTTTCAAAACCCATTCTCGTCAAGTAGAAGGTATCGATATTATCAATATTTCTACCAAGTTTCAACTTAATCGGCTTAATAGTTTTTGAGTAATCCTGCACGCCAATTTCGATAATGCAGTTTTAAGAAAAATGCGTTTGAAGTCCACGCCCGCTCCGAATCCGAGCGATGAGGTACAGCGTTGACGGGCTGTAACGTTTGAAGTTATTCGAATTTCGCTTTGAAACTTTAGGAAAATTTTCTACATATATAGTTCTATCGTTTAAAGAAAAAAAGAAATCGATTTTTTGATCGTTGTAAATGTATATCCCGCCTTAAGCAAACGTTCAAAATACACTGCGAAAATTCACTACTACCAGCGATACAACGCAACAAACATACAATTCATACCGACGATTAGAATCAAATGAAAGTTATCGAAAATGAAAAACTGCGCGCAATGTGCAAACATATTGTTTGCACCCGGGCGATTGACATACAAAGTTTTAATTCAATGTGTGGGAGCTTTCGATCGACGTTTGTGAAGCGTTCGGGAGCTCCCCCACATTGTCGTGGAATTTTAGAATACAGAATTTACCGATATTCACGAAGCGTACGAAGGGCTCGTAACGCGAGTCGAGTGATGACGTAGACACACGAGAAGGAATAATTTGGGGTATGCACGTGCGTACATATTACATATGAATAGTACGTATGCGGTGCGTAATTGTAAATTCGTAGAAGACCGGTACAGCCCGTGGCGCAATGCTGCGCAACTACCTGTGCAAACACTTAACGCTTGGAACCTGATCCTGGCTTTTGGGCGCTTGTTTAGTTACACCCATATTTCGGGCATGCTCGGAGGTTAGTTCGCGTAGACGCGCGGAGAATGGCAGGCCTGCGTACATCTTGCCTGCATATCTTGTACGCCATATATGAACAGAACAACAGCACCCCAAACGTATATAGAACGAGGCCGGAATGACAACAAGTATGTATAGACGTAAAGGTAGGTTTCCATGCATATGCGGAACTGTGCACATATAGCCACGAAATAGACCAAAGCCTCTGGTATGCCAAATAGATCAATGTTTTCCTCGAATATAGGGAGTTGATTATACGGCTAGGTGTATGACGTAGAGTACCCGAAGGATAGTGGTGTACACTACCAGGAGCCGTATATAGTTTGACAGGCCGAGCACCGAGATCGTACAAGATGAGGATCATGAGGTGTATTCTTATTAGTCCATCACTCACTCGGCTCTCTCTTTCTCTCTCTCTCTCTCACTTCTTCCCTCCCCCCTCCTCTTTCTCTCTCTTGAAATGTTGTGATGGTGTGATTCTCTACATCATATGATTTATGCATTGTGCATGTAATTTCATTCCAGCTGGATTCCTTATAGTATGGATAGTTATTCGTATATAACGAAATCGTGTTGCAATATGATTCGTTGTATTACAGTGGAACTTCTTTAATCGCCACAACAGCGGCATCAGCTCCGCTTCGCACTTGCAAAAACAGCAATCGCGCACCATCCACGTAAGCGGACTCTACGCAGCTGGGGTAGCTGACTGCGGTATCCCTCAAAGACTATTGTCTAACATGCTTCGAGTCTCACGCTAAGGCCTAGCGCTTCGCCCACCATGCGCTGCACTGACCTATATTCGGCACATAGTGGGGGGGCGATTCCATCTGTGGAGGTTCCATTTACGGAGGTTCCAGTGTATATTATCTGCAGAAATGTTGATGAACAACTAGCACATATTCACGTTTAGAAAACGTCCTTTCAACGCGCTCACCACTTTAAATATTTTTTCCGATCCATACCGTCGTTAATTATCTTGGTTCTCACAATTTTCCTGAAACGATTTCTTGCCACATGTCAAAAAAGAAGGAGCAGGCACAATGATCAGACTGTCGTTCACCATTGTTTTCACTGTTGTTCCGAGCTCGCAGATCTCGTTCGACAGACCATCAGTATTTTTGGATTGGTAGTGTCCTTCGCTGCTAATGCAGTTGTTGTTATTACTATCATTGTTAGGTGTGTGCATTGTTAACAATGCTGCACCCTCGCTGGTATAGCTCAGCAGAAAGAACTGCTGTTTCAGGCACTAGTCTGGTCTAGAGCGAGATTTTGTACGTCATTTTTTGGTTAGAATAACTTTTGAACCGTTGAAGTTGTCTTGATGAAATTTTACATATGTATTTATTGTACCTTTGAGAATGTTTCTACATTAAAAAAAAATATTTACAAAATATTTTCATGTAGTTTTGTTATTTTTTTACAACATGTTTCGCTGAAAACCGCATCAATTTGCGCCCACTCTGGGTGTTGTATGCACCTGAAAAAAAAATATATATATATTCTCAATCTGTATGAGTATCCTAAGCACTGGTAGCAGAATTAGTACTTTAAAAAATTTTGTTACGAAATGGCGGCCTGTTAAACTTTGATTAACGATATTTCATACATTTTCAGGTATTCGATGAGTTATAAAATGTGGGCAAAATTATTGTTCGACTCAATTCTGCTAACGGTCCTTAAAAAGAGGCTACCGAAGGTATGGGTAAAATTTGAGCTCGATCGGTCAATTAGATATCGAGATACCGTGGGCGCCGATTTGAAACAGATAGTTCTGAGATGAACGCGTTCAAAGTTTTGATACCGTTAGATGAGGGGGGTCTACCATGTCTGAAATCTTTGAGCGACCCAGCAGCCTCTCCGTTACGCCACTTGCACCAGCTCGAAGGTCCCGGCGGGCAATACCTGTGTTGAGGATTTTCGTCGCTTGAAGCATAGTGATAGAATGTTGACCACACGGCTTTCTTCATTTCTTCGATTGAGAGACAATTTCTTCTAATCGCTAAACCATAGTAAACCGTCAAGTCGCCGATTACCTTGTCAGTCAATTTTCCTTTGCCTTTTCTACCTATATCTTTACATTGTTTTTAACGTTACGTAATCTTATTCCCATGCTTTTTTTTGTACAATAGCATCTTTGTCGTAAGGACACGCATCTACAATTGCTTTATACGTTTTGCAATCTCCATCGCCAATGTATCGAGTGTATTGCACGCCGTATTTTTCTACTGATCGAAAAAACATCTCTAATGCCGCGTCAACTTCAATCTTACCCGCATTGCCATAGTGGTTGTTAGTACAGTCTTCGTGAGTTTCGAACCAATAATCGAATTCCTCGGTAGTCATCTTGTTTTTACTTACGGTACACCCTTGGCAAAAGCTTGATTTGACCACAGTATCTAGCACTTTTATGCTATTTTTACCAATTAAACTAGTCACGCTAAACCGTGAACTAAAACCTCGTTTTTTTCCAAGTACCATCCCCTGACACTGTTAACTTCGATGATGACGTTTCTTTTTCAAAAGTCAGATCTTTCTCCTCATCGACGGATTTTTGCAGCACGCAATCATACACAGCAGCGGCCGCGCAGTGCAATTATTTCAACACAGCAGAATAACTTGCTTTTGAAAGTCCCACTCCGATATCCATTATCCCGCAAAATATATTGAGTCCTTCTCTGACAATTCTTAACAATCGCATTGCCACCACAATCAGACGATCGATCTCAAATACTTTATTGATAAACGGAGAAGTGTTGATAAACTGGGAACCGCACGTACATTTCAGTTCAATTTTGAAACCCAATTCGCGAGAGGCGGTTTTAGCGAAGGAAATTTCGTCTTTACAAGCTTTACAAACAACAAAGGCGCAGATTGCTGCAAAAACGGTAAAAAAAAATCAATATGCAGTAACCGTGTTCCATATGAAGCGGAACTTCCATGTCTCCACTTTTTGCAAATTCGCTGCCGATGCACTTGTTAGATTCTTACTGCTTTCTCCAATATGCTGATTTCCTGAAATTTTTCTTTTTTTCGTCACTGAATTTCGATGCGCGCGAAATTTATGCATTTTTATACCTTTCTTACTGTTCATTTTACAGAATTATTTTCGTGTCTGCTTTGTTCGGAGATTGAGGCGTAACTGAATGTAGCACACTTTAAATACGTTTAAAACGAAAGGGAGAAGTATTCGAAGTAATTCTAATAACTGGATTACCGTTATACTGTTTAGAGCCCTAGGGAATGATGAACCCTTCTCTGAACGAGCGCGCAGCTGCTTCCCGACCGCGCTACCTGAGCGCGCGGCTTGCTTATAATTTCTATTATTCTGCTAATTTTTGAAATATCAATAAACGGTTTACTCGAGCATATTAAGAAAGATCTAAGGAATAATAAAATGAAAACAAATCGATTTTGTCAAATTTCTAGACCAGACTACTGCCTTAAGGAGGGACAACCATTTAGAACCTTCAAAAAATCGATTTTTTTGCTTTAAAAATTACTTTAATATGTCTAGAATCCGAAAAACTTCATGACATAGGCCAAAACTCAAAACTCCCGGAGATAGAGCCAATTTCCGAGACCCCCGTTCATTCACTCCGAGAGCCGAGCGCAGGTATACGAACTAAAGACCAGCGGGGAGCCCTTTTATTTAAAATTTATGAAGGCAATTTTTTTATAAGTATACTAGGGTATAATCGGATGTTTTTTGGTAAATATGGTACAAGGGTGTAGACGTGTAAAGTGGTATTTGTGAGCAGCTGTCCAGCGAGAGACAAAATTAACGTATTTTTCAGTTCTCTTTCGTCTTTCGTGGTGCACGGATATATCTGTCGAAAAAGAAATAATGTCGCACGTTGGAAAAGTGGTGAACCATCTCGTGCTTATGCAGCTAAAAAGGGTCAATTCCAAGGCAATCAATTTAGTGGGAAAAGTGGTGAAGATAAAATTGAAGAAGAACATGCTGGTTCAAGTGCTAGTGCTAACAAAATTAAAAGAAAAACCGGCGACGAAGTTTAGTATAATCCTCTCATTGCTTATCGTATCATAGAATTTTGTACAGTTTTCACCGCTTTATCTGAGATTCTCGTCTGCTACAAGTGTAAAAACCTTGTTAAATTTGAGCAAACTGGATTTCGTGGTTTTGGTTTCAAGATTATTATTGTGTATCGCTGTGACCATTAAACAATTAATTCTGGTCCTTTTGTTGGCACTGGATACAAAATCAACAAAAGAATAGTGTTAGTTATGCGCCTTTTAGATATTGCCCGAGAAGGGATAAATTTGTTTGCAGATATCTGCGATGGTCTGAATCAGCAAGCTTATGATAACATCGTGGTGCATCTTTATTCGGCTACGAAAGCTGTATTTGATTTCTGTTGTGAGAAGGCCGTAAATGAAGAGAAAAAATAAAATGAAAAACATGAAGGAAGACTATTAAATTTTTAAAGTTTCTGGAGATGGGTCGTGGAAAAAGCGAGGTTTTAAATCATTGTACGGCGTCATTACACTCATTGCTTACTACACCGGAAAAGTCATTGATCTGGTAGTGAAAAGCAGCTACTGTCAGGAATGCAATATGTGGAAAAACAGACAAAAGACGGAGGAATATTATGAATGGCTAACAGAACACGAAGAAAACTACTCCAAAAATCAGGAAGATTCGGCTGGAAAAATGGAGGTCTTGGCCATAGCCGAAATGTTTTCGCGATCGGAAGAAGAGTACGGAGTCAAATACGGAAATTTCATTGGAGACGGCGACTCCAAGACATTCAAGACCATCCTAGATCTCAATCCATACGGTGATGATTTTACAGTCGTAAAAAGTGAATGCGTTGGACATGTTGAAAACCGTATGGGCACTTGGCTGAGGAACGCTAAGAAGTTGCATAAACTGGGAGGCATCGGAAAATTCATTGACGCTTTGATGAAAAAAAAAAACTTCAAACTTACTATGGATTAGCTTTTAGACGCAATAAAGACAACGTTGATGATATTAAAAATGCAATAATTGCTTCGCATCATCATTTGTCGTCAACGGATGTAAATCTAAGACAAGAGCTTTGTCCTTCGGGAACAGATAGCTGGTGCAAGTGGAAAAAGGCTGAAGCTATTGGAGTCAACGGCAATACCATAAAGCACCCTCCACCTCTTCACCCTGATGTACAAAAGCATATTTTACCCATATTCAACGATTTAAGTAGTGACGAGTTATTAAGTAGGTGTTTAGGAGGCCACACGCAGAACGCCAATGAAAGTTTCAACGCGACTATCTGGTGTTTGGCTCCTTAACACCTTCATTGCGGCTTTAAAATAATTCAAATTGCGGCTTATTTAGCAGCAATTATATTCAACGAAGGTTATTCTCAGATCTTAAAAGTTCTGCGACAACTGGAGCTGCAAATCGGCAAGCAAGCTATGGATTACCCTAGCAAAGTCGATGAGCGTCGGATCGTACGGCAAGACAGGCGCATCCTTTCCTCGACGAGAGAGGCTCGGAAGGCGCGAAAAGAGGAGAGGATGGAGCAAAGTACCTTTTTTGAAGAAACTGAAGGCCTGCTGTATGAAGCCGGCATAGCAGATTAGTCCGTAAGTAGCTTTATTAAACACTTTTCCGTTACCAAAACTTTGAACGCATTTTTTTCGAAACTTTTTTTATTCACTTTGCTTTTTCGGTGCCAACGATTTCTCAGAGACTGTTCAACCGATCGGGCCAAAAATCTCAAAGAAATGGAACGTCGGGATATTAATATGATGGCCGATTTCTGTTGAATGTTGAAGAGGGAAACATCCAGGAAAGGAATAAAACGAAAAAGAAATCCCTTACATAGGTCGTTTGAAGAAAAACAAGTACGTTGTAGCAAAAAGCGATCGACATTTTCAAGCGGTTCCAAATAGTTTGGAGTGTCGTCGGTGGAGTAATATCGGCTTATGAAAGTATAAAATAGGTCGGTGAAAGAATTTACAGATGTATAATTCTCGAATATCGATCCAGCAGCTCAAAATACGACGAAAAAGTGTAGTCCGATTCGTCGCACAACCAACTTTCCGTTTGTGTGGCTGTGTTATTAGTAGATAATTTATTCAAGAATGTTCATAGCCAAATAATACCATTCTTTCGGACCTAGCGACATCTCTACCCTAAGGACCAATAATAAACGGAATTTTCCGAATTACAAGCGGGCTCACGGGCCGCGTCGTACGTGTCACTCCGCTCGATTCGAACAACTGTTACATTTGGCGATTTTTAATCTCTTTACAGTTTAAGGCAGAACACCATTGTGACCCCCTGTTTTTTTGCCATTTCTCAAGAATTTTTTTTGTGCGAAAAAAAGAGATATTCGAAATTTTTTTTTGTTTCGTTGGTTGTCTAATGAAGATACATAAAAAAAAAATTTCAAATTTTTCACGCCCCATGGTGACGCTGGGGAAGCTCCCGCGTCAGGTACTGTTGCCTCTGCAGTGGTTCGCGGCACGCAGCAGAACTCTCTTCAAAGTCGATCTGAAAAAAAAATACCGAGTGTTTTCGTTAATAATATGATATTTTGAAGAGGAGTACACAGGGATTTGAAAAAATATTGATTTTTAAAAAATAGGCACGCTTTTGAAATTAAAGGACGATTTTCGAGCAAAATTTCTCGTCGAAAATAGGCTATCACTTTTTTTATTCTTGAGATATCGAAAAAATCCTATGTACTTCTTTAGATAATCTAGTTTTATTGATGCAGTCCAAATTTGAAGTCGATCGGATAAAAATTGCTCGAGTTCTGCTGCGTGCCGAACTCAAAAAAGTGGTTTTGAGAAAAACGCGTTCAAAGTTTTAGGTTTGTTAATTTATGCGATAAATTAGAAAAAAAATGTTTACCTTTAATCAGCGATGACGGCACCATATAGCTGGCCTTCAAGAAGCAAATCATTGTCTCTAGCATCTTTTCTCGAACTTGTAGAGGCTCTTCTTGCCTCTTTTGCAGCGTCTGTGAGCGAGCGCTCCGCCAGCTCGATCCGCGCTGCGTCGGTTTCAACGCAAAAATTGAAACAATTTGGGCCGATAGTTATCGCCAACGTCTCCAAAACGTTCATGAGGCTTCTCAGGCCATCATTGAATAATAATACCGCGATATCAGCTGCAATATCGACGATTTTTTGCTCCCGGACTGACACTTGGGGGCTATTGCCCAAACTGATTTGTTGTAGCTTTCGTTGTTGTTTTGCGTGAAGCCGCCCAAACAACGCTGCAGCAAATTGTCTCTGCTCAAATTTTCAAAGACTGGCGTGATTGCCTCCAATACTTCCTCAGGAAGAGGCGGCTTATGGCGATATTCAGAAATATTACCGCTTGCGACCGCTCGCTGTCACGAATACCACGACTCGGCTCCCTCTGGGCAATCGTCATGTTGTGGCTCACTATCTGTGGATATTTTATGTTTGATAGTTGCCCAAATTGCCTTCCTCATTTTTTCAACATCATCGCTGTTCCTCCGAATAGCCAAGCCGTAATATGTGCTCAACTCGTCAATCAATTTTCCGGTGAGCTTTCCTCCGCCAGACAATCCTTTATGTTTTTTCACGATTTCGCGGAGGCGCGTCCCCATACGTTTTTGGACATGATCGATGCACTCTTTTTTTTTATCTCGAAACCGTCGTATGGATCGCTATTCGATATGCCCAGAAACGTTCTAGAATCGCCGTCACCAATGTAATATTTATATTTTATGCCATAGAGCTCTTCAGACCGTTGAAACATTTCGACAGCTGAGTCGACTTCCATTTTTCCGGAGGAGCCGCTATGGTTCGCCTGCCACTCATCGTCGTGGGTACTTTTCCATTCCCAGTACTCCGCGGTGCTTTCTTTTTTTTCCCAATGTTCGCAAGCTTTGCAATATTTCGATTTCACCATAACGTCGATAACTTTTTTAGTGTACCAGCCGATTAGCGATGTTATGCCGAAAAGCGAGCTGAAACCGCGCTTACGCCACGATCCGTCGCCTGAAACGATAATTCCGTCCTCCACCCCATTTTCCAACGAAATTGTCTCCTCCTCAAGTGCAGCCTTTTGTTTGCTCACTGTGCTCACAGCTTTAGTGACAATCGAAATCGAATTTAAGATTCGATCGTAGAAAGACTGAAATATGGGGCGCGGTAGGTCCATAAATGCACAAAACTTCATCAGACCATTCAAACCGACGCCAAGAAGACGCATACTGAATACGATCCGACGATTCATTTCGTATGCATTGTCAATCATAGGACACGAATTGATTTGCACTTTTTCACAATGGCCGCAATCGACCTCGATTTTGAATCCGAGTCTGCGCAAACTTTTTTCAGTAAACTTTATATCGTGATCACACACTTTCACTTCACTAACGTCGATATAATGTTCAATGCATTGACGAGGTGTACTATAGATAACCGAAATCATTAGTAACACCGACCGCTAAATCGTCCGACGATTTTAACTTTTTCGCCGACGTGCTCACATACTCTGCAGAACTATTTTCGGAGCTATAACGGTTCGGAGGTTTTCGATTCGAAATTTTCGTTCGACTCCTCGTCACATAGCTCCGTTTTGTTCCCTTTTTCCCCGCGTACACTTTCGGATTATCCATTTCAATGTGCAAAGAATAATTCTGAGCGTTCGATATTTATAAACGAAACGATTCGGAGCGTTTAGACACGAGTAGCGTCGCTTCTATTCGCAAACTGACGCTATAACGCTACCCCTATACCTGCCTTGAAAATTTTTCAATTATCGCCACCTATGGCTTTTTTTCGAAACTATATTTATAACAATAGCTGGTTTTTGTGAAGGGAGACAAAAGAATACCTGGGAAAGACTCGCAGGACCTGGGAAAGGCCCGGTATACCTGCCGACCCTGAGGCGCGCAGCTGCGCGGGACCCCGAGCGTCACGGAGCGCTGCACCGCTCCACAAAATATTCAATATCTCCGAAAATAATTATTTTTTCGACCTGGGTCCAACGGCATCTGAATCTTAAATGTATTTTAGATTTTTCTAGATGGTTTTCAAAAAACCGAATCTTTTTGAAGCCGTCACAGTGGTGTTGTCCCTTAAGCCGTATTATCTTCATTGCCGTAAATACAGGGTGTCCAATAGGAAGTTGCTAAAACTAAATAAGTGTCTCTTCCCTCCATAAATTCAATAGGGATTCCTTTTTATAAGGCGCATACCCGAGGCCCCGCAGTTTTATTCCGGCCGTGGTTGAAGCAAGTACGCGCGCGTCAAAATGAGTGAGCTCACCACGGAAGAAAAAGTATATCTTATTAAGTGTTTCTTCTCGAGGGGAAAAATATATAGTAATGCGTATAGAGGGTGTCGTACTAAGTTTGGAACTCATAGAGTTGCCAGTGAAAACACTCTGAAAAGGTAAGAATTTAATATTTATTCATATTCATCTATCACACAACTTGTGTGTTCGATTCAATTAAACTGCATTGAAGTAATTTTACGGTAATTTTTGTAGGATAATCGATAACTTCGTGAAGTATGCACCGTCCGCTCCAGTCCCGGACCGTAGACACGAGTTGCCAGGTCCATCTGTTACGGTGACTACACCAGAGAAGATGAACGGAGTTGAGAATTATTTCAAACAAAATCCAAATGATTCGATTCGGAAAGCTGCTCAAGCATTAACAATAACCAAATCATCATTACACAAAATTTAGAAATATTTTTTAAAGTTTCATCCGTATAAAATAAGCACTCATCAATTGTTAACTGAACATGCCATGACGAAACGCATCGAATTTTGTAACACTATTGCGGGAATGTTTGAAGCCGAAGAACTTAATGAGAAATTGATTATTTATTCCGATGAAGCACATTTTTGGATGAATGGGTACGTAAACAAGCAAAATTACCTGTTTTGGGGAACGGAAAATCCCAACATATCGGTAGCTAAGTCCCTTCATCCACAGAAAGTAACAGCATGGACAGCGATTTCAGTAAAAGGTATTTATTTGCAATTCTTGGAATCTACGGTAACAGGAGAGAGTTACAAACAGCTTTTGGAAACGAAATTCTTCCCTTATGCAAAAAAGAGGAGACTGGTTAAAAATGTTTACCTCATGCAAGATGGAGCGACGCCGCACCGGACTCATGAGGTACTTGAAGCTATTCATCGCGTATATGGGACTCGAGTAATCGGTCTGGGGTACCCTAAATTTGCTCAAGGCGGACTAGAATGGCCTCCATACTCACCGGACCTGAACCCTTGTAATTTTTTCTTGTGGGGTTACATTAAAGATCATTGTTACGCTAAAAACCCCAGCACGGTAGAAGAACTGATCGCTGCCATCCAGAAAGTGGTTCGCGGCATTACGAACGATATGTTGGACACAGTTTTCAAAAGAGAATTGATTTTTGTGTACAATCTAACGGTTCGCGTTTCGAAAATATCTATCATTAATCACTGTACTTTTTTGTTATTTTGATAAGATGTAATAAATTGACATGAAAAATATTTGACTGGGTTTTATTTACGTGCGTTTAAAACTGCAGAGTTTCCTCTATTTAAAGCAATTTGGCTTTTCTGATTCTATACACGTGTTTTAAAATGACAGTCGATTAGTTTCAGCAACTTCCTATTGGACACTCTGTAAATACTTTATGATCTCGTGTACAATAAAGTACACGCTGCTCTGCATGTTTTATTAACCTCCGCGCTCACTCGACGGTCGAAGCAAGCGTGGAAAACTTTTTATTATAGTGACTAGCGCATCACGGGAATGTTCCTACGGTCAAGCTTGGGTCCGACAGCGATCTCCACGTTAATCTTTCTCACCGAAAACTCCCTTTCGTGATTGGTGATGAGAAAAAATCCTCCCACTCTTTATTTTTTGCACCAGTGATAACTTCATGAAAAGCAGAGTCTCACCCTCTCCTTTTTTGAGGGCTTCTCGTCACCAACTATGAATTTTCCGTCTAAACTTCACCTCGACCAGGATGCATCAAGAACTACTGGGCAACAGTTGAGATCATCCTGTGTCTAAAGAACATATTTAAATCACACTGTACTTTGAGACTACGCTCAAGCACAAGACCTAGGACTCATTACCATAACAACAAGTAAACCCTAAGTGATTGGTGTTAGGTGTTGAATTTCAAATGAAATTATATTTTTGTGGTCTTCATGTTCAAGAAACTAATTTCAATTCCTAAATAAAAATAAAGTCGTTGGTGATCAATTTACCAGACGACGATACCAAAGGTCACCGACAGGGCGTAAATCGGGCTTTACAACCCCGACAGGTCGAAGTATTAGCGCGCGGTCCCGACGTGTCGTACAGTACATCTAATTTTTTGAGGACTGTACTGTTAACATGTTTAACAACAATTCACGGATTTTGTTTTCGAGACAGTACTTCGAATGACCTTCATATAAATAAGCTTACACTATCTGAAGGTGATTTTAAAATAAGTCGCGTTTACATTATGTTGTATACGGAGATAATAGGCTGCTTTAAAAACGGTTTTCGAAGCCAAACGTTTTCGCATTATATACGGGTGTATGTGTATATTTACAAGTTTGGTATCAGTGAAGAAGGCAAACGATCGATATGCCGTTGGGGGGAGCATAATTTATTTACCGGCCGGGAGGACTTCCAAATCCTAAGGCGAATTTGCACCCGCTTATATAACAGAAACTGTCTATTAAATGCAATCTACACGCATTTTGGAAACTGAATGTTAAAGCGATCTAATGAAAATACCCACCATATGATTAATTGGGCAAATTACCAGTTGGGTTTGAATAATTATCATAATGAAAATTTTTAATCCGCACAAGCACGGATTATTGAAGATTGAATAAGTTTTACCTGAAATTCGTGGGATTTTGATTTAATGGACCCGATCATTTTACTAGGTGCGCAACCAAGTTCCCGGGTTATACACATGGATGGCGCTAGTGACACATGTAGTCGGCATACAGGTCTGAAATTGGGTGTCTTTATAGCTTGGCCATCTGTTATGAATACCCAGTCGTAATATAAACAAATATCGCAACACAACGACCTTTTTTCTAACCTCGAAAATGTCAAAGTTGGTGACAAATAAACAGCATGGGCGGGAAGCATTGCTTTTATACTTCAACTTAAAAAAACAGCAGCTGAAGCACGTCAGTTACTTGGGGAGGGCTACAGCGAGCATATACCATCAAAAACAACGTGTGAAAATTGATTCAAGCGGTTCAGAAATGACAATTGTGAGACTGGGGATAAAGAGCGCTCGGGAAGACCGCAAACATTTGCGGACGCCGATCTGCAAGCGTTATTGGGTGAAGATGACACTGAAACAGAAGGTCAACTTGCAAAGGCATTAAATGTGACTCGGCAATGTATTTCGAAACGTTTACACGCCATGGGAAAAATTCATAAGGAAGGAAAGTGGGTGCCGCCTGAGTTGACTGAGAGACAAATGGAAAATCGAAGAGCCACTTCCGAAATTTTGCTTTTGCAGCGGAACAGAAATAGTTTCCTGCACCGAATTGTTACTGGCAATGAAAAATGGATATATTTCGAGAATCCCAAACGCAGAAAATCATGGCTTTCACTTGGCGAACCGTCAACATCGACGGCATGGCCAAATCGCTTCGGAAAAAAGATAATGCTCTACGTTTGGTGGGATAAGAAAGGAATCGTGTGTTATGAGCTGCTAAAACCGGACGAAACTGTCATTGGGTATCGCTACCGACAACAACTAATCAATTTGAACCACGCATTGCTCGATAAACGGCCAGAATGGGACACGAGACACGAACGTGTGATATTGCGGCACGACAACGCTCCGTGCCATCGCAGTTCCATCGTCCAGGACACCATAAAGACACTGAAATGGGATCTGCTACAGCACCCACCATATTCGCCAGACCTGCCCTCTTCAGACTATCACTTGTTCCGGTCGATGACGCATGGCTTAGGTGGGCTACACTTGGCCAATTACGATGCAATTCAAAATTGGTTAGACGAATGGTTTCAGTTCAAAGACGCGTCTTTTTATCGTCGCGGTATTTATGTATTGCCAGAGAGATGGAAAAAATGTGTAAATAGCGAGAGAAAATGGTTCATTTCAAATGAACCATTTTTTGTATTTGTCTTGAAATTTTCGATTTTTTATTGGTAAAAAAACCCGAAAACTTAGTAGCGCACCTAATATTTAACGAACGCAGGCGAATTCGTGTACACTAGATTGGTGTCTATAGCTTATGGCAATTTCAACAGATTTAGCAATAAGTGAGGCCGCGATCGGTGGCTTGCTGGCGAAACCATCTAGGGCATAGAAAAGTACCATGCCTCAATTTTGCTCGTCATTTGCTTCGTACGCGCAAACCTATGAAAACAACTGATAGATAGCTTCACCCCACTCCATATTAGGGAATTAATAACGCAGAAGCGGCAAGCTCGAGCGCGGCGGCAGATAACTAGGTACCCCGCAAATGAATGCTGTTTTAACAAGCTAACCAGAAAACTAAAAAAAGCATTATAAAGCAACAGAAAAGAGGAATACGCGAAATAAACCCCGTCACTAACTACTGCTGACAAATCTCTCTTGAGGAGGACAAAGAACATACCGTCATACAAGGGTCCACCGCCACCCTCCGTAATGCAAATGGCACATGTCCACGAACCGAAGTGCATAAATTCATTACATGTCCACAGTACCTAGCTAAAATATTAAAACCTCAACCGGACTTATATGACACAGAACGCGAAGAGATGGTCGCAAGGTATCTCAAAACTCTGCCTGAGCTGTACGGGAATACAGCAATAACTAACTAGATTCTTCAGCCCAGACGATGTCATATGGACCACTGACAAACTATGGAACGGCAAATTCACAGGATACAGTCTTATAACGCCCGAGACATTCAAGCAAATGCCAAAATAGCCACAGTCCTTCTCACGTCGATTTATAATGCGGTACGGAAAATACATTACCATCCCTTGAAGTAATGTACCAGCATAATCTCACCCCGATGGTCCTCAAACCTCGGTCGATGATTGGAAGTACGACTGGGTGACCCTTAGACCACAGCCGAAATGATATGCTCTGTCCAACATTGGCAATCGGCGTGCGCCCAAGATCCGGTCTCGATACCAGCCCACTATTGGCTGGGATATTGGCCTACTGCCGCGTGGCCACCAGGCGACTGTTGGACTAGACTGCTGGAGTCAATCGTAGGCCTGTACGGTCCGTCATAAAGTTCCCTACGTTAACTTCCAAGACCGGAGTCCAGCAATATGCCAATGTCGGGACAGTGTTGACTAACAATAGAGAATCGACCATTTGCGTGGATAGCTCCAACCGAACATGGGCCAGTACCATTTTCCGTTAATTATACTGTGCACCGCTCGCGAATCGCCATTTAGTGTCGTATCAATGTAGGTGAACGAATAGTTATAATACGTCGTCGGCTTTTTGTGTGATACTTAACCTTTTTTCCGCATACTCTTAACGTATTTCCAAAATGAATAAAGAAAAGCAATATGCTAAATATGTGTGATTTATGTGTGACCGAGAAAATAATTCCGAAAAATTCATAATCCTTTAACAAGTAATAAAGATTAATTTTGATCTTATTAATAATTATAATTATAGATTGTAAACAATGTATATGTATACGTATAAGAGAATACATAAAAATATGTAGGTGTTACGGGAGAAAAAAATGCGTTTTCGTCGTCCTTGTGGTTTGTCTCTCGTGTATCTTCAAACGTGGCTACTCAGCCAACCATATTTAAGGTAGTACGAGCGCGCAACCTAGATTTCTATAGATTTTGTTCAAATTCTAACCAGACATCGTTCATATCATTATGCATGTTTGAGTGAAATTTCAGAACTGTCGACTATTTAGATTGGGAGATAATGGGTTTTTAAAATTGCAACTTTGAACACTGCAGGGTCTGTATTGAAATTTAGACAGAATAATTTTCCGTAAAAAATATTTGTCCCCTATAATAAGAAGACATATGGCAACACCGCAGAATGATATTGTTCAATATTTCGAGAAAAAAATAATTATCGTGTTCCTAAAGTTGAAAATTTTGTCATAAAAAAATATTTGCATTATAAATATTAATATTATATTTGTTCATGTTGTGTTCATTAACAAATAAAAGTGTTGGTCCATTCAGAACTAATTAAAAACTTTGTTCGATTAAAAATTATTTCCAAATACTTTTGCAGTATCATTTTAAATATGCCGCGCAAAGTCACGTCATTGGATACGTGGAACCATATGGTGCTGTCTGTCCAAATGTCAATGCATACCCTGCAGTGTCAAAAGTTGCAATTAAAAACCTATTATCTCCCAATGTAAGTAGTCGACTGTTCTGAAATTTCACTCAAACATGCACAATGATATGAACAATGTCTGGTTACAATTTCAACAAAATCTATAGAAATCCAGATTTAGCGCTCGTACTACCTTAAGGATTCGAAACCGCAAGCGCGACAGGCGTGTGGAGTGTGTCTCCTTAACCTCAATCGCTCAGTTGGCCTTACCGCGTGTTTACGATAGTATGACCCGGAAAAAGACGCGTACAGATTATTTTAACCTATAAAAATTAGATATCAAATCGGATATAGAAAAAAACCTTCGTCCCTCAGTCGGCTTTACCGCGTGTTCACGTAGGTGTGACTCGAAAAAGACATGTTCAGATGTATTTCAACCTATAAAAACAGTATATAAAATAAAGTATTAAATAAAACAGTATTTTGAAATGTATAGTATACGTGAAACCATGAGTTTTTTAATTGTACAATTTGAAAAAAAAAGTTCAACGGGACAATACGCTATCAAGTTAGTGCCACGATCATGGGTGTCGACGAAAAATGTTATGTGATCCCAACAAAGTATCATATTAAATACTTCGTGCTACCATATATATACAAAAAATGACATATATTAGCGCGTATCGGTTAACGCGCGGATAGGGGTGTAAGATTGCTGGCACACACACTTATGAAAGAAATATAAAATGTTTATTAAGAAAAGGTTTACGGCTCATTCACACATACGTCCTTTTTCGCTCGCGGCTCATGACCAAGGCCCCTTGAGTCATGAGCCTTGTTCTCCCCACTCTTGTTCGTAGCCCCCCTCTCTCTCTCTCTCCCTCTCCCTCTCCATCTCTCCCTCTCTCCACGATTTATTTTGATCAAGGCGTTTCATTTCAAAATACAAACATAAACGATAACTCTCGAATAAAATCGGTTACAATGCGAATAAACTTGAAAACTTAAAATGTAACCTCAGTCTTCTTACGTGTGTTTTTTTTAAGTTTCGTAACGCTTCGGTTTTCTTCAGTTGCGATTGGGTTGTTTACGGACTTACGGTATTACGTCTGCCCCTTTCGCATTTTGGTTGTCGCTGCCGACGTCTCGAGGTTCTCTGCCAACGTGTCTTTCCTCGGGGTTGAGCAGGTTCATCTCACTCGGAGTCTCGTCTCGTTCGGTTCGGTTTTCGATGTCGTCGTCACCGGAAGATGCTTGATGACTTCCTGCGGTATCGGCTCCAAACATATCCCATCGCTTGATTTTATCAATCGGGACGGTGTTAGAGTATAATCGTTGACTATATTTCTCAGTCCAGGCAGATCTTCGACACGATAGGGGTCATGTGGGAGTACTTCCGTAATAACGTACGGCGCTTTGTATCGTTCGGGTAGTTTTAACGTTTGTCCGGTAGCTACTGGTGCACGCTCGATCATAACAATATCACCCGGTAGGTAGTCCGGAGCTTTTGCTATTTTCGAGTTGTAACGAACACTCTGACGAAGTTGGTCGCTCCTTATCGAATCGATCGCTCGTTGTCGTTTTTCCTCCATATGTTGACTATTTTTAACTTCGTCTTCGAGTCCATCTCTAGTTATACTTCTCGGTGTATAATTGAACAGCAAAGAGAATGGCGTTCGCTGTGTCACTCTATGGACCGTGTTGTTGATTCCCCATTGTAGGTTTCGTGCGTGAACGTCCCAATCTCTTCCTTCGGTGTCGACGCCCATACTCGCAAGCGCGGGGGTGATCGAACGATTATATCACTTTACCTGTCCGTTTGCGCGGGGTGTTGCAGTCGAGTTTCGAACGTGAATAATATTCACCTCCTTACAAAACGCCTCAAAAATTCGGCTGGTGAACGTGGTTCCCTCGTCGGATATTAGGCGTGTCGGCGCTCCAAACACTAGAATAATGTCTTTCAAAAATCTTATTGCGGGTGCCGATTTCGTATTTTTAACGGCTCGTAGCAACACGTACTTCGTGAACGCGTCGACAACGATGATTAAGTGCGTATTGCCTTTTTTGCTTTCGACGAACGGCCCAAGATAGTCAACGTGTAGCGTGTGGAATGTTTGTCCTATTTTATCGATAGAGTGTAAATTCCCTGGCCGCTTACCGGCAGGACGCTTGTGTCGTAAGCACGGTAGACCTGCTCCGATGTAGCCTTTTACGTAACGTCGCATCCTCGGAAATCATTACAACTCGTTAATTCTCATCAATGTCTTGTCCAATGCGAAGTGTCCGATATCATCATGATTTTTCTTCACGATCTGCCACCTTGCTTTTTCGGGTACTACCCACTTGTAAGTTTCTCCATCCTCTCTCTTCTCGCACTTAAACAATCGTCCATCTCGTAAAACGAATTCGGTTTCGTTTCCGTTATCGTGCTGCAGCTTTTCTATGATTCCTCGTAACTTCGGATCGGCACGTTGTGCTACCGATAACCAGTCGTCGAGTTCGATTTCGTTGGTAAGGATCGTCAAACCGTCAATTTCTTGCATCTCTTCAGGTCGTCCGCCAGGCGCGGACGTAGTGGACGTAGTGCGTCCACATGAGCCGTCTGAGTGCCCGGACGGTGATTGACAATGAATGTAAACTCTTGGAGACGTAAACACCATCGAGCGATCCTCGGTATCAGATCTTTTTTTCGAAAATGTGCTGCGAAGAGAATTACAATCAGTAATCACGGTGAAATCGTCGCCAAGGAGATAGCATCGGAACTTCTCGGAAGCCCACACTACCGCGAGAGTCTCTAACTCGTACGAGTGATGTTTCCGTTCGTTTTCCGTAGTTTGCCGACTAGCGTAGCAAACAGGTCGTAGTGTATCGTCATGTTGCTGCTGCAGAAGTATTGCTCCCAGTCCCCCCTGACTAGCGTCCGTATGCAGTCGATCGGCATACCCGGAGTAAACGCTGCTAGTATCGGTTACTCGGACAGTCTTTTTTAGGGTCGAAGCGCTAAAGACGAGCGATTGGATGTACGAAGCCAAGAGAATATTATTTTTCTCGTTTATATAATTGAAAGAATAAATATTTGAGTTCCTATTATCCGTGTTCTCTCAATTCCCCGCAATAAAGGATTTAACAACATTATCCTATAATACTTTTTTATTATTACTTGTTATTTGTGGACACACTTCCAAAGAATTATCAAGAACAAAATAAGAATAATCTGCAACCATTTTTTTCTTGCTGGTCCAAAACTCTGCAATTCTAATAATTATTGTTAGTTTATTGTTGATAATTCTTTGTTACTGTGTCCTTGAACTACAAATAACAACAAAGTTTGGTTCCATACAATAGTTTTTTTTTAATTACAGTAGAACCTCGATTATCCGAACCTCGATCATCCGAACCCTCAATTATCCGAACGATGACTTAGTTAATTCGAACGCTCAATTATCCGAACGTTGGCGCGAAAGATGCATTGTTGCTCGCTGCCACCGCCGTGAGCAACAATAAGCAACCCAACGCAACTTCTCCTTTTCAAACGGCTGCGAGACTTAGCCGCTCAAAAACGCGTTACAGTCGTTCGTCAATTAAAAATAAACGATTTTATAAATAAAAATATTAAAGAAAGCATTCGACTGTTTTCAGGTGTTTAAAATACACATATATATATATATACTTTTAACGTTAATATGTATGTCTAATTTTAATGTGTGTGTGTGTGTGTGTGTGTGTGTGTGTGTGTGTGTGTGTGTGTGTGCGTGTGTGTGTGTGTGTGTGTGGGTGTGTGTGTGCGTGTGCGTGTGCGTGTGCGTGTGCGTGTGCGTGTGCGTGTGTGTGTGTGTGTGTGTGTGTGTGTGTGTGTGTGTGTGTGTGTGTGTGTGTGCTGTTTTTATGTAAAAAGGTTTATAACCTCGTCCCAAAAAACCCACGTTTCGATTATCCGAACTAGTCTCGGTCCCAATTGGTTCGGATAATCGAGGTTCTACTCTAATTTCTAAAGGTACATACCCCTTGCTTTAAAAAAATAATATCTCATCAGTAAAATTATTTACTTTTGCATAGAGCATCGCTGGGTTATGTGATAGTGGAAAAAAAACATTCAACGATACCGATATTGATTGCTCGCGGTACCGTGGTGCCACAATTGGCAGTTTTCGATGGCACTGAATATTGCATCCTTGGAACGCAACGAAAGTTTCTTTTCATTTTTACTCATCTCCTCATGTTTATGATTTTTAATTGTTTGTGTACCTCAGGGGTTAGGCTACTGTGACAATATTTGAAAAAAAAATTGAAGGTATATGATAATTGAAAAGTCGGTCGGATATTTATTTGTATGTATATTAACAAAGTTGTGTACCAAATTTCATTGAAAATATTAATAATTAAATAAGTTATGAACGATCGGGTTAAGGAGTTTCGACACCAAAATCGAAATGCTTGTAGATTATTGAAATTCATATCACCGAGAGATTAAGGCGTTATACGCAGTTGCAAGGCCAAAAAAGTCGTTTTATCGCGACTTTTTTCTGGAAAAGGATTTCATTTGGGCAAACCGAAAAGTATTAGGTAGTGTAGTGGCATCTTTCAGCTTCAGATTAGCATTTACTTTCAAAAATATTCATTAACATTGCTCTTGTAGGAAGTATCGAAAAAAATTTAATTTTTGACAAAATGGCGGCTTCGGAATGAAACAATTTCAATTTTCGATCAAATTTTTTTCGATAAATGGTTGAAAAAAATAGAAATAATTATCGGAAATCTTATTCCTTAGATCAATACCTGAATAATATATCGGACAAGGTTATGTTGAAATTGCAGGCCGATCGGTTGAGCCGTTAGTAGTAGAGCTAGGCCGGTTCTAACGCAGGGATCTCAGGGGGGAGCGGGGCGGGGGAGTCGAGCGCGGGAAAGCCGGGGTATGTATGGCGGGGGGGGGGGGGGTTGCATGCGGCAGCCAAGTGCGGGGTTGCGGCGGAGGGAAAGGGGAGGGGTGTTAAAGAGTCGGGAGGCTAGGTTGTGGTGACGATGTCTTCTGGGCGATAGCTGGACCCCGGGCGAGAGGGGGAAGCCGCTGTCGACTCTGTGGAAGAGGGGGCATCATAGAGTCGCGGGTCCTTGAAAACCCATTAAATCTGATAATTTATTATCAACATTATATAACCGATGTGTTGGTCTAGTGGTTAGCGTACCTGCCTCTGAAATCAACACATCGGGAGGTCGCAGGTTCGAATCACCGTCTCGTAGTTTCGTCGAGAAATAAAAACACGGGCGTGACGTAGCTCCAGTTGTACACAGATGTCGCGCACACGGATCGGTACGTGTGTGTGTCGGATGGGTATGGCTTGTAGCCTGTGAGCTATTTCTCGACGAAACGCGACTAGCTCCGAGGCTGGGAAGCGAACTCGTGACCGGCTGTATTGGTATATAGGTTTTCCGCAGTTTCCCTATACCCATGACAGAAATGTCATGATGAATATAATACAGAGGGGGAAGTCGGCTGCGGCCGCAATGGGGAGGGGGGAGATGGAGAGAAAGAACAAGTGTAGAGCGGTGGACATAAAAGTTTGGAGCCTTGTAAAAAGCCGAAAAGGCTGTGCAAGTAAAACTTGAAATATCAACATTATAGATGTAAGCGGAGCATTTTTGTCTAGACTATTCACAGGAGTTTATATATATAAAAAAAAACAACTTAGACAAATGTCTGCATGTGTGCATGTGTGCGTGTGTGTGCGTGTGTGTGGGCGCGTGCGTGCGCGTGTGTGTGTGTGTGTGAGTGTGAGTGTGTGTGTGTGTGTGCGCGCGCGCGCGTGGGTGCGTGTGTGTGTGTGTGTGTGTGTGTGTGCGTGCGTGCGTGCGCTTGTGTGTGTGTGTGTGTGTGTTTGTATGTGTGGATGACGGAGGCTCATGTCCGAGATACTGTTATACACTGCAACGTTTCAAACACCTCGTCCGAAAGTCTCAAATTTTACGACTCTTTTTTTTCTTACGTCGAACGCCAGGGACCGTCACACCCTATCGCTTTGCATGTGCAACTCGAGCCTCATCATTCCATAGGTCCACACTTGAAAACCCATAAAATTTTACGACAGCATGCGATGAAGACAGCGATCCGGGGAAAAAATGCCTTTTCATTTTACAGGGCTTTAGTTTTTCATCTCTGAATGCTAATATATACAGAGAGTGCAACGTCAAACCTTGATGCCGACAATTGACATCATGCAGGTCTCGACAAGTTAGCCCCATGGTTAAGGATTTTTTCTTCGTTAACACCACTCTCCAAGGTATTAGAATTTTTTTTATTGCTCCGCTATTCAGAGTATATATGATAACGGGGTGTTTATTTTGAAAAACTATAAACTTTTGGAGATCTATGGATAAAGACCTTTTTTAGGCTTCGACCGTGGACCACTTGAGCGCCAATGGAGAGCCCTTGAATTTTTTTCACTACACGCATCTTGACGGAGATGCTCTTTTATTTTTTCCCGGCAATCCAATGCGATATTAGAAAATTCTCGTGGGTTGGTAATATTTTCCGAGATGGTAGGGAAAGACGAAAAATGTCTAAAGGGGAAAACCATTTTTAATGATCTTCTGCGCTCAAAAGTGTTCGCACTTTGGATCGAGCAGTCAGTTAGTGAATATCATCTCTTTTGGGAAGCCTCGTTTCATCAAATATGGAGGGCAACGCGGAGAAGTCAGAACAAACCTTGCACGACCAAGTCGCGCTCCTAAGTTTATACGAAGATTTTGCTGTGTGGGAACAACGGTGCGTTGAGTTTATCGAAGAATTGGAAACGCTTACCAACATGTGACGCATTTTATAGTTCCCTGACAGATGGTACAGTATCCGAGAGCGAGTACGCACATGCGGAGAACGTTTGGGAGCGGTTCTCCATTCGACCGCTGGGTGACTATAGCGATTTGTACTTGAAGACTTGTTGTTAGCTGATATTTTCGAAAACTTTCGGAATACGTGCATTAAGAGATATGGCCTAGATCCCGCGTATTACTACACATTGCCGGGGTATACCTGGGGTGCAACGTTAAAACACTCGAATGTCAAGTTTGAGGTACTATCGGGCATCGACATAGTTTTATTCGTTGAGCGGGGGATACGCGGTGGTCTTAGTCAATGCTCAAACCGATATGCACACGCTAATAATAAGTACATGGAGTCGTTTGATCCATCAAAAGCATCATCATACTTGATGTATTTTGACGTCAACAATTTGTATGGATGGGCGATGGGTCAACGACGTGTCCAAGTTTGATCCATTATCCATCGCGCTAGATTCACTTACAGGCTACATCCTTGAGGTCGACTTGGAATATCCCCAATCTCTACATGATGCGCACAAAGACCTACCGTTTTGCCCAATACACGAAAAACCACCGAGTAAGCAGCAGGAAAAGCTACGAGCAACCATCTGCAATAAAAAATGCTACATCACACACTACAGAAATTTACAACAATGTTTACGTGATGAACTTTGCCTCACGAAAATCCATAAGGTATTACAATTCACACAATCCCCATGGCTACGTTCATATATCGAGTTAAATACTCAGTTTCGAACGCTGGCCAAAAACGATTTTGAAAAGAATTTATTCAAATTGATGAATAATGCGGTATTTGCCAAAACGATGGAGAATGTGCGCAATCAAGTAGATGTAAAGCTTTTGACAAAATGGGAGGGCAGGTATGGTGCGGAGGCAATGATTGCGAAGCCAAACTTCCACAGCCGAAGCGTTTTTTTCCGAAAACCTCGTTGCCGTAGAATTGCGCAATCTCGAGGTGAAGTTTCTCACGAGTGAACGATTTCATCACGAGTATATGGTACCTCGGTATCGAGATAAATGTAAAGTCATGTATACCGATACGGATAGCCTCATATATAACATTGAGAGCGATGATATATATGCCGACATGAAGCGCGACATTTCAAAATTCGATACAAGCGATTATTTGGCAGACAATAGGTATGGTATACCGCTCATCAACAAGAAGGTACTCGGTCTCATGAAGGACGAATGTAATGGAGCAGTTATGACGGAATTTATTGGACTTCGATCGAAAATATACGCAACGCGTGTCGAGGGTAAGAAGGACACGAAAAAAAGTTGAAGGTGTCAAGAGTAGCATTGTGGCGAGGACAATCACGATTGACGATTATGTTTAATGCTTGAAGGAAAATATTGAAATGGAGAGTAGTCAAACGTGCATTCGATCAAAGTTGCATAAGGTGTACACCATTCGCGAGACGAAAATTGCTCTGTGTCCTCATGACGATAAGCGGTATATCATACCTGGGACCTCTGATACCCTACCATGGGGGCATTATAGAATTCCGTCGTGAATAGTTTTGTAAATTTTTTGTTTCCACAACCTTGATGTAAAATTGTGTATATTTTTTGAATATTGATGTATAAAACTCGTGACATTTATATATATATATATATATATATATATATATATTGTTCACTCGATGTTTAATTATGTTTGTTGTATATATTTAATTGTGCAAGAATGGATTTATTATTTTCCGTAAATAACAAAGCGAATAACGAATTATTTTCCGTAAATAACGTAAATAACGAATTATTTTCCGTAAATAAAGAAGGACTTTTATAATCACATGTGTTTTATCACTCTATCCATTTCCTCACCTTCCACGAAAAAGGGCGACGGCGAGAAGGGGGGAAGCAAGCCTGCTGTGGAGTTGGTCGGAGGCCTTGGAGGGATGTGGGGACGACCAGTAGGTCAAGGGTCATAAAACATACATATTTTTCGATTTTCTTTATTATCGACTACAAATCGGATTTACTTATCCAACTATTGTGGCTATTGTCGAAACCTAACCACTTTACAAACATTCGATTACCGCACTTCTTCAATGCCGCTTCAATGAGACATATATTGGGGTGCTTGCCACTGAGAAGCTCTTGTTCCTAGAAACCACCGGCGATCGGTTCATCTTTATGGTCCTTCAAGTGATACGTCACGGGATGAGTTTTTTTCACACAATAGATTGTAAATATTTCCATTGTCCAGTTCGGGGTGTAACCCTTTTTGAAAACAGTCTTAAATTTGCTGCTTCGCACTTTATCACCAACGGTGAATTTCGGCGATCTTTTCATTGGAGGCTTATTGAAAATCTGCTGCAATTGCTTCTCATTTTCCTCGTTGACATTTATCGGCTTCATCTTAATGGTGCGGTGTACAGAATCGTTGTACTCGGCAATTAGATCATCGAGAATATCGATCCACTTATAAATACCACGAAGACTAAATTGCATCCACATCTTGTTCTTCAATATACGATTGAAACGCTCGCAAATAGATGCCTTCAAGTTTCTATATGTTGAATACATGTGAATATTGTACTTTTTCATGATGGCCTTAAAGTCACAATTGTAGAATTCTTTTCCCCGATCAACGTGTAAATTCTGCGGTATGCGTCCCGTAACGAGGAACGACTTCATTGCTGCTGCTGCATCTTTACCATTCTTACTCAGCATTGGCACGGCCCAGGCAAATTTCGAGAAGGTATCGATGACGGTGAGGAGAAATTTGTGGTTGGAGTTTTGACGAGCGTATGATGACATATCGACGAGGTCAGCTTGCCAGGTTTCGTCCAAGCCACGGATGTCCACATGTCGACGCGGATAGTTTCGTCGAGCAGGCTTATGTAGTTCCAGCACGAGAGCGCCCCTTTTTTCGTTCATTTTCCAGTCCACTCAGTCGTACATCCAATTCAGCAATGACGTTTGAATTACGAATCACCAAATCTTGTAGAGATTTGACATCGGCCTCGAGTGTCCTCGCAATGTCCCGTATCGTAGCTTCAAGTCCATGAACCAACAACTGACTACCCTCAATCATTTCTTTGCGTATGTTCTTAATGATAGTTCGAGATTTCTTTTGTAACGCACTTAGAGTGATGGCGTCATCTTCGCCTTCCGGATTTGCAATGTTACACAATCATTTCTGCCCCAAGTCATAATGACAATCTGCGGTAATTCTAAAGTCAATCCCGGGTCGACCTGGAGGACCTTGCTTACTGTGGAGTACACTCCTACTTGAATGACATTCAAACACATCGACACTCATGATGAGAATGCGTAAATTTTCCGATGTCGAGTTAATAAATGATTTCAGCTTCGCGCAATTCCTCAATAATCGATATAATTTCATTCGCATGTGATGAATTTCCGGCTGCTTGGGATGCCAGAAGTAAGCGAAAACGATTCACTAGCTCGTTTGGATTATCCCAATAAATATAGTCCAATTGGGTGTTTTTTCTAGCTAGCTCATACTTTGGCATACCCTGTCCCACATGATGATCGACTATATTTGCGATATATGTGTTAAATTTATGGGTGGTGTTACGTCGTATAGCCTCACTAGGCTTATACAATTTTTTGTGAGCATTCGTCGAGATTACAATCTTTTCGTAGTTTTTCAAATCATCCGGTGTGAGAGTTTCGACATTAGGCACTTTTTTAAACAACAGCTTCGTTAATCCAACAGTTTTCGCATAACTCGCATCTCCCACACGAATGTGTTGAGAGTCGAACATTATCGGAGAACGGCCAATCATTAATTGGTTGTTAGCGAGATTTCGTACACCGTATAATATATGCAAGCTTGCCTTTCTATTTGTTTGTAATAACAGGAGATATTCGTTGATCAGATCATCGACATTTTGCGAGTCATCATCATTCTCATATATCAATTTAAACGAATCTTGTGTTTCACTCCAAGGAATGATGTGCCGCATTTTGATTTTTCACACAATTTAACGCATTTTCTTTTTCTTTTTCAACATTATCACCCACTTTTTCATCCTTAATTTCCTCCTTCACAGCCACCACCTCACCGTTAATATACGACACCAATTTCTCCAATGGCCCCAGTATAGGCTTAAAGACATCCTGCATTCTCTGCTGATCGTCATCTTTCCCAATTTTCATCACTCGATGCTTTCGGCTGATTGCATCGCTCGCCTTGGCAATTTCACGCATTACATCCTTTTCACGCAACAATTGTTCGCTCTTCATGTTGTCACTACCACGGCATGCGCAATGCTGTCTCTTCAGCTACCTGCGATGAGTCATTTATCAATAGTGAGAAAATAATCAAAACCTTGTCTATATCGACCATCATTAATATCGCTATCCTTGTCAATCGTGGTAAATGCATACTTATCAGAATTCCAGCATTCACGCACATGTTTTTAAAGCATGTATAAGTCATATCCGTATTAACATGGACATTGTACACGTGTTTGAGATTTATATCATCCTGCTTGAAAAGCACCACGAAATTTGCATTATCCCTCACGAGATATTTGGGAATACGAGTGTACGTCTGACAAAGATAAAAACTCAACAATCTCGTGTCGTCCCATGGAAAAGAAGGCCCGAACATTATCCTGCTTTTCGCATGCTATGTCATCAAAGATGAATATAGAGTTGGATCGTGGATCACTTGGTATTATCACTTGTTCATGCGCCTCGAATGGATGGTATTCAACTCCACTCACAGGTTCGAGTAGGTGTTCGAGCAACTTATACTTTGCCTGCTTGAGCGATTTGGAGTACAAGTAAATATTCTCAAATCTCAAACCACTCGGATGGATGATGAGAGTGTGCAAAGCGTTGGTTTTCCCACAATTCGATGGGCCATAAAACAGTGCACGTATGCTATCCGGCAATAAATTCTCATGCCGTTTTTTGTTTTTTTTCCCTCCACGGTCTTCGACAAACTCGTCGAAATTTATCACGGGAAGTCCGCCTCCGATAGTTTGCTTCCTGGACGTCATCTCACACACGACTAATGGCGAAATCATATGAATATACTGCTTATAGGGATTATCCATCAGTCGCGTATTGTCTTCAGACATGATTGTGCATGGGAAGAGTGGTAAAGGTTTGGTCAAGCGATTAATCAACAAACTCCCCGTTGAACTACATTTGCCTGGATATTAGTATTGTGGACCAGGCACAAAGTTGGTCAAGCGCCTTGCTCGTGGTGATCCGGGCATTAATCCATTAGATACGGCCTGCAAACACCACGATATTGTGTATTCGAAAAATCCGGATAATCTTGGGGCGAGACATTTGGCGGATAAAGTGTTGGCTGAACAGGCTAGGCAACGTGTTACCGCGAGAGACGCTAGTATCGGTGAGAAAGCCAGTGCTTGGAGTGTGGTGTCACGTCCTGAAGGGACGTGGGCATATATTTTTAGATTCCCTCCTTTTTTGCCTACGACAAGCGCAATAGCACGGGATGAGGGTAAAAAGGGGTAGTGCTTTGAATGAGTTAGAAATTAGGAAGTCATGCAGTAATTGGCATTTAGAAATAATCTTATGAATTTGTACAAACTTAACTAAAGGTTTATTACAAATAAGTGATCGGATGAATAAAGTTGCTTTAACAGAAAAATTGACAATGGAAATAACGGTGAAGCCGGGGGAACAATCGGATTAACATAAAAATGAGATTTGTCGCTTACATTGGTCGCTGTGTTCGTGAGTGGATCAGTGTGTAGGTACGCTCGCTCGCAAGAGTATCGGTCGTCGCTCGCAGATAAGGGTCTCGTTGACGGACGCCACGCTTAGCGTTCGGAAAGCGGTCACCAGCACCAGACTTTGTCTGGTGGGGTGCTGAGAGTGTTTATGTATATCCGCGTATACATAAACCGCGTATACATAAACGCACCAGACTTTGTCTGTGGGGCGCTGAGAGTGTTTATGTATATCCGCGTAGTAAACAGCACTTGAACTATTTTATAGACTCGAGGCCGCGAGAGTCGACTAACTGTTTATACGACACTTCAGTCAAAACCCGAAGATGTATAATATTAGAAACTCTATGATACCGGTTCTACACTTCGAATTCTGTCAGAACAAGATTAAGAAGTGAAGTTAATTTGATGGAAGATTTTGCGGGACTGAGATCTGAACGCGATGGAAACTGTTGGACCACTTGATCTGAACGCGGTGGAAACTGTTGGAAGACTGACTTCAAGAAGGAAGTCTTTCTTGATATGAAAATTTGGAGGGGATAAATTGTGGGAGAAGGAACTTTAAGGTTTAGCGTGATTGGTCGCGAAATTCATGATTCGCAGAATTGATCTCGATCATTCCTTACATAGAATTTGCACGCGTGGAAGGTAGGAGACCTTTGTCCCGTGTTTCGGCGAAAAACGCGTGGAGTACAGAGTTCGATATGTGAGACCTAAACATGCGCATGATCTGTGTTATGCTGTAGATTATATCGGGTACGCGAAGAGATCGAGCGCTAGTGAGTTCTCGTTTCCTGTCGGCACCATGCTAAATACTTATCGGCCGGGACTTATTTAGGCTAGAGGCGAAGTCTTCTCGTATCGTTCGAGTGGTGCCTCGCATTTCTTTCTGAGAGTTCGATATTTACGTCTTGAAGAAATGCGAGGTTCTAACACGAGGCGGACCGACTGAATAAAATAAACAAAAACAAATAATAAAGGTATGGAGAATTTTCTCGGACGTGACACCTCCCCCCTTTAAGATTGGGCGTCCCGCTCAATCGGACTGTTGGCTAGAACAAGGATGACTTTTCGTCTAGGTGGGGCGAAGTGTATTTAAGCAGGGTTTTCGTGGTGACCCTCTCATTCGAAAAAAAATATTCGTCAATTGCATCCGCGTCGTATCGACCTATTTTTGCGGAAGAGACAAGAGGAGAGAGAAAAAAAGAAATGGCTCCAAAAAATCGACGGTCTGAACCTTTCATGGTGAGTAAAAACGCTAATTATTCCTAATGTATAAAAAGTACGATAATAATATATGTATAAAAAAAAAGGAAGAAATCGGAGAAAGCGAAGAAACTATTCCCTAATATTTCTTTCCGTGTTACAGGTGTCCTTCATGAAGGTGGCGAAGGCCCGCCGCCAAGAACGCGAGGATAACCGGAGAGGACTACATTTCCTCCATCTCCAGTGGGGATTTGACGTGTTCGGTGTCCGGTGGATGTTGGAAGATCGCTGGGGATTAGACCATCCGGAATATGACTGGGACCATCCGGCCCGGGAGGACCCCCGCGGGTTGTACGCCGCGTATGATGACTGGGATCTTCCGGCGATCATCAGTACAGAGTGATTCTCCGACTGTGTGTTCGTCATTGCGCATTGTATTGGCGCCGTGTGAAAGACGAACCCTTTTTGAATAAAAAAATTCTATTCCTTCAAAAGTTGGTTGTTTTCGTGTTTGTTTCGTTCGCGTCGGCTGGTCGATATCCACTTGGTCGAGTGGATCATCAAGGAGTTCGTCGTTGGTCGTGCGCTCTCTTCGTTGTACTTCGGACTACGTGGTTCTTCGATGGTTTGCGAAGTGGTCGTTCTTCTCGTTGAAAATTCTTGACTGCGTTCATCGTTTTCGCTCTCACCTTTTTACTTATATATATATATATTTAATAGTTTAATTGCACGTAATTGTATATCTCCCTTTTCCTTTTGATATGGTTAAAGGAAAAGTGTTTGCAAATAAAGAGAAGGGGAAAAAAATACATATATATATGAGAAAACATAAAAAAAAATAATAATAATTCCACTCGTGTGAACTTTATGGGAAGGAATTCTTGGATTGACTGATTCTTGGAAGTTCGGGGTATAGCGTGTTCGAGTCAATTGACGGAGGCAGCTGACTTCCCGCGCTGGTGCCAGGATCAGCTGATGCGGCTATCGTGGGTTCGTGGACCTCGTGCGCGGCTTCTACGTCCGTCGATGTTTCGTTCTGGGGACGCTTAGCCAGATGCATGAGTAGATGCGTCACCGAGTCCCAAACAGCTCCTATAAGATACACCGACCAGCCGTACACAGTGTGTAGGCTGTATGCGTGTATCACAGTATCCACGAGCAGTTTTATGGCTCGGGCGATGATGAATATCCCGATCACGCCAGCGCTCGCTGTTCCGAATTGGATGAATCTTCCCCACGTGCGACTCCAGACGGATTCGGCGAGGTTTTGAAGGCTGTCACTGTCTAGCAGGTTCAACACTTGTATTCCCTGGTCGGCGGTGGTTTGGCCGGTGATTCCTCGTGCCACGTGGTTGAGAACAGCAGACTTCTCTACGGGGAACATTATACGTTCTCGAAGGTTGTCAATGTCCTCCTTTGAATAGATACCGCTCGATGCCAGTGATGCAGGGTTGGTGTATTTCCAACTAGGTTTCGTCATTGGCTTCATGCTCGCAGGTGGTGTGGTATCTGCCGGACCTGGCAGGAATTTGTACCACGTGTCCCCGAACAGGTAATATGGAGGGAGTAAGGAATTGCAGGTAGCTTGGGTTCCCTTCCTCAATAGTATGTGGGTTTTCGGAGTAAGAAAATAGCATTCGTTCCCACGAGTGACAGGTAATTGACTGCAACATTCCTTTAACCTGATCAAGTTCACTTCTATCGGTATACATTGGACGATGTGTACGACTTCGCCCGCTACTACCGCCATATAACCAGGGCCTTTCATTATATTATACGCAAATTCGTCTGGTGCTTGGGTCGCTAGGGACAAGCTATTTCGAAGCATTTGTCGTTCTTTGTCGCATTGTTGATTAAGCATATCGCGATATAATGATTTCATTTGTTGTCGGATATGGCGTTCGACGTATATGAATTTTGAATTTACGTAAGAGAATATATCCAGATTTGCGACTGGGATTTTTCCGCGAATAGCGAAAGAAGCGCTTCGAGTTGTTTCGAATATGAAGAGTTTGGGGTGTTCTGTGCTGAGTATGTTATATCCGCAAATTTTGTCAGTTTCCCTAACGGCTAACGCAAATGTTACGTCATTGGAGGTTACGGAGTACACGGTATTTTGATTTCCAGATTCGATTTCGAAAATTTTCGTGGACATTCCTTCGTACAAAATTCCGTATTTATCGAACCCGCAACTTTCGCGCGGTCTCGCGTTCCAGAACGTGTATCCTCCATTGGGATCGATACATGATGTCGCGAGCAAAGCACATGTTGTGCCTGATTTTAAATGAATTTGATTCGAATTTAGCGTGATTTGAGCGAGAGAACTTTTTAACGTTATTTTTACCGTTCCTTGAACAACAACCTTATTCCAGGTACCGTACGGATCTGAGTATGACGCTCCGTCACATTCGCCATTACTGTTAATATGGCCAGCGAGAGTGATACTGACAGTCGTGGTTTGATTGTCTCGTAACCCACGTATTATATTATGGGCTATTTGAGTACTCCCGTATTTGTGCATTTCTTCGCAAGTGTCGCGCCTGGTGGCTTCGAGATATTCTATTTGACCGTTACTAACAACGGACACATGCGACGACATGCCACAATAATATATGATTCGCAATATTTCGACCTTACATTGGATGACCATTGTTTCGGAGTAATCATTGAGTTGTAGCAGCTGTATATTTTGGTCTGTGCTCTGCGTTTTTGGTTCGGAGTTGTCGCAGGGTTTGACATCCAGCAGAGATAGCGTGGTTATATTGGGGGCACTCGATCCACAGTCGTACCCAACCATGCCAACGGCGGAATGGTATAAGCATAATGCCCAAAATAAATGGATGCCAGTCATCTGGGAACAAGTAATGAATGATTATTTTTCAGTTATTGGAGTCGGATCTATCGACTCGAGTCGACTTGGGTTTCCTATTGGGTTTGGCTTCAACGTTAATGTGAGAATGTCGCAGACGATTTTCATGAACTACTCGCGTTTTATTGTTGTATTGAATTTTTACGTTGCCCTTTGCAAATTTTTCTAAGACCTTATGCGGTCCAGTGTATTGATCTCCGAGTTTACCAGGTTTAGGACCCTTTTGTAGGTAGACAAAGTCTCCTACTTAGAAATTTTTTGGATTCGCGTTTCTGTCATAGTATTTTTTGAGCGTTGTTTGGACGAGACCAAATTTTCGTAAGCGATGTTTCGGATTCCGTTTATACGTGTGATCAATTCAATTAGATAACCACGATATGTTGGTAGCTGATCTGATTCCCGAAGCGGTTCGCTTGATGGGACTCTTGCAACCTTGCCGAAGACTACCGCATAGGGAGTGTACTTCGTGCTTTCGTGAACGCTAGTTGTTTGTATATGCACCGTGGGATCTGGGACGGGTGACGGTTAGCCAAGAATAAAAAAAAAGGGGGGGGGGGTAGGCTGCACGCCAAGGAAAACCGCAAGAGAGAGATTATCGTGGGCTTCTATATTCTCTGGTTCAAACGCAATACATCGCAGGTCTATTTTACACAATTTACCGCGAGGTGATAATGTTTAGGTAATGCGCCGCGAATTATAACACAAAACTCGGAAAACGAGGCTGCCCGTGGACGCGAACCCCGGAGGACCCTAACCGCTGATCGTCTTACGCGCAAGGTGCACGTCTCACCATACACGCCGCGTCGCCGGTATTTCGCCGGAAGCGTCTTTTATTCTATACCTCTTGGTCGCGTAAGCACGCGTGGTACACCTTGTCTAAACTCCTTTCCCACAACTACCGACCGGTCGCCGAGTCGCGAGAGCCGGTTGATCCCACAGCGAAAACGGGTTTTAAAAACGGACGCTATTCGCACGAGACGAGCTTCGATCGAGGCAGCCGCGATCTCTCCCACCGCGTTCCCCCCGAGCCCCCTTCGGTCTTCTAGCTCGCATTCTCCGTGAGCGGTCGAGAGGTCTCGTGCAACGCGCCAGCCAGGTGGCGCTAGTGTGGCTAGATCCGGGCAAGCGGAGGTCGAATCGACCGCGAGAAATTGAATGCCAATTCGCAACATTCCGCCCACCGTGACGACAGCGTTGTCACTGTTGTATGGAGCCCCCCGCGGAAGGTTCCGAGGAACTTGAACAAGGTGGTTCCGTGTCCGATGGGGCAGCGTCGACCGGTAATACCGCCAGCTTGGCAATAGGCCGGCTAAGCGTTGAAGTTGCCGTCCTGAGTGTAACCACCCTGGCAAGCCCATCCGTGCCCGGGTGGAGAGCAAGGACCCGAGCGAGGGGCCACTTGGAAGGCGGGAACCTCTCGTCGGTGAGCAAGACGAGAGATCCGACCTTGATCTCATGGGATGGGTGATGCCATTTGGAGGTGGAGAGGTACTGCTGCAAACACTCAGCTGACCATCGAGACCAGAAATGTTGGAGCCGCTGCTGTATTAGTTGCTACCGGGTAAGTCAGTGAGGGGAACCTCGGTAAGCGAGGGCTCCGGGACCGTGATGAGAGAGTGGCCGACCAGAAAGTGCCCTGGGGTGAGCGCGTCCAAATCCTCTGGGTCGTCGGACATCGCGCTCAGGGGACGAGAATTGAGCACCGCTTCAATCTGCGCCAGCAGGGTGGAGAGTTCGCCGAAGGTGAGGGTGGTGTCTTGAACGGTCCGCCGGAGATGGTGCTTCACCGACTTCACCGCTGCCTCCCATTTTCCGCCGAAGTGTGGGGCTGCCGGCGGGTTGAAGGACCACGACGTCCCGTCGTTAGCCAAGAGGTTGGCAAGCTCGCCTAGCTCGCGAGCTCCGGTAGAGAATAACCGCCGAAGAGCCACGTCGGCGCCGACGAAGTTGGTGCCGCAGTCGCTGAACAGGGTCCGGCAAATGCCCCGCCGTCCAGAGAACCTCCGGTATGCTGCAATAAACCCGTCCGTGGTGTAGTCCTCCACGACCTCGGGATGAACCGCCGATGTAGCGAAGCAAACGAAGATTGCCAACCACCCCTTGTGGCATTTGGAACCCCGGCCTCGCCAAGCCTTCAGGGTGACCGGACCAGCATAATCCACGCCCGTATTGAGGAACGGTCGAGAAGGGGTCAGGCGGGCAGGGGGAAGCTGTCCCATGAGCTGTTGCGCCCGAGCGCCTCGCTGCCGGGCGCAGGGAACACATCGGAGGATGTGTCCCCGTACCGGGGCGCGACCACCGATAACCCAATAAGTGCGTCTGACCTCAGCCAGGGTAAGCTGCGTGCCCCCGTGCAGCGTTCGCTGATGAGCGTCCTCGATGATGAGCCTTGAAATGGGGGAGTCCCGAGGCAAAATGGCCGGGTGCTTGCCCTCGGGATCCAATTCGGAGTGTGCGAGACGTCTTCCGACTCGTAGCGTTCCTCGCCGATCAACGAAGGGGGTGAGCCTGGTGAGCGGATGAGCACGAGGCAGTACTGACCCGGAAGACAACAGCCGAAGCTCCGTGCTGAAATGAGCCGCTTGAAAAGCGCGGATCCAGTACTCTCTCGCTTGTTCCAGTTCCCCCAGGAGGAGGGGGGGTTTGCCGATCTCAGGGGAAATTCCTTTGATGCGATCTATGAACCGAAGGCATGCGGCCGTCACCCGGAGAAGCTTCAATAGGGACGAGCGCCGAGAGAACCGTTCCCACAGTACAGGAGTCGCCGGAGTCGAGGCGAGCGCGATGAACCCGGGCCGCTCCTCAAGATCCACAGTGGAACCTGCCGCAGGCCGGCCAGTCGGCCAGGCGTCCGAGTCCTGCGAGACCCAGGGTGGACCGCTCCACCACAGAGCATGCGTCGAGAGCTGGGTGGGAGTAAGACCACGAGATGCGCAGTCCGCCGGATTCTCCCGTCCAGGGACGAACCGCCATTGTGCCTAAGGGAGCAGCTCCTGGATGCTACCGACTCGGTTTTGAACATAATCCCGCCATCGGGAAGGGTGACTGTTGATCCACCTGAGCGTCACGGCAGAGTCCGTCCAGAGGTAGGTTGGAACGTTCCCCAGCCCCATTGAATGCTGAACGTGGCGTACGAGTCGGGCTAAAAGGAGAGCCGCTGACAGCTCCAGCCTTGGAATGGTGAGGCGCTTGAGGGGAGCGACCTTGGTCTTCGCGCAGACCAAGGTGACCGATGAGTCCGAGGTCAAGTTGCACACCTTCAGGTAGACCACCGCCGCTATAGCCAGCAAGGATGCATCGGAGAAGCCGTGCAGCTCCACCAAGGAGGAACGGGAAAGACCCAGCCACCTTGGGATTGAGATGGAGGCTAAATCCTTGAGCTCTGTCCGGAACGTCAGCCACCACTGGGTAATAGGAGGACGCAGCAGGTCATCCCATCCGACCTTGTCGAGCCACAACTCCTGGAGTAGCATCTTCGATCGAATCACCACCGGTGCTAGAAATCCGAGGGGGTCATACAGCTGGGCTACCTCCGAGAGAATGGTCCGCTTGGAAATCCGAGGATCGAACGCAACCTGTATGGAAAACCGGAAGTCATCCGTTAGAGGCTGCCAACTCAGGCCCAAAATTTTGGGGCATGGCTCTGCGAATGCGTGAATGTCGGTGGCGGCTCCGCCAACTTCAATAATTGAGAGGAGCCCGGGATGGTTGGTCTGCCATTTTGCCAACGGAAACCCGCCCACCGTGCAAATGCCCAGAAGTTGGCGAGCAATCTCGGCGAGCTCCTCGAGAGTGTCCGCGCCGCCATAAAGATCATCGACGTACCGCCCTCGAGTCAGGACTGGTACGGCCAATGGAAAGGAGGGCCCTTCATCCGTTACATACTGCTGAAGGACCCGACCGGCGAGAAAGGGAGCCGGTCGAGTTCCGTAGGTGACCGTCGTGAGCTGGTATTGGACCGTGTTCCCGTGAGCGTCTACCCAAAGGATCCTTTGTAGGTCCAAGTCCTCGGGATGTACGCGGATCTGCCGGAACATTTTCGTTATGTCCGTGGCAAATAGGTATCGGGACCGTCTGACCTCGAGCAGAACGTCCGAAATGTCTGCCTGCAGCCGAGCTCCAGTGTGCAGGATCTCGTTGAGCGAAGTCCCCGCGCTGGTGAGGCTCGATCCGTTGAATACCACCCGAAGCTTGGTGGTATAACTGCCCTCCCGGAGGACACCGTGATGGGGAAGGTAATAAGCCACGGCTAGTTCAGTGCTCCCCTCTGTAGTCCGTTGTATGTGCCCGAGCCGTTCATATTCGGTGAGAAAAGCCCGATATAATAGGCCGTATGGCTCGTCCCGAGCAAGCTTCCGAAGGGTGCGCTCGAGCCCGCGCTGAGCCCCAGCCATTGATCTGCCGAGCGGTCGGGCCGTAGAAAGAACCGGAAGTCGGACTATGTACCGACCGGACTCGTCTCGAGAGTGCGTTGTAACGAAGTGCTCCTCGCACTCCTCCTCCTCTGGGCTGCGTTGGGCGTGGGTGGCGATAGGGATCTCTTCCTGGACCCAAAACTTGGTGAGAAGCTCCCGGAGAGCTTGCGTATCGTGGTCCACCGCCGCGTGCGAGATGAGGGGAGGGCCGGAACTAGGGAGCTCCACCGGACCGAGGACGATCCACCCGAGGATCGTGCGTTGGGCGATAGGCTCTGAATCGTAACCCTTAATAAGCGCTGGCTCCAAGAGGAGACCATAGGCGTCCGCGCCTAGGATGACGTCAATTGGGCCCGGTGTGAGATAGTCCGGACCCGCAAGCTGAAGCCCTGTGAGATGAGGCCAGGACAAATGATGCGACTGAAAGGAAGGCAAGAATTTCGTTAAACGAGTCATGATGTGGGCGGTGACTGCCAGACACTGTTCCGAGTAAGTTGACCGGAGATGAAACGAGACTACGCCCCGCGTGGTACCGGAGGGAATGCCGCCGACCCCGATGATGGGGATCGCCGAATGTTGTTGAGGTAGCTGAAGCCGCCGGACAAGGGGCTCCGCGACAAGAGTAAGCTCCGCGCCGGGATCCACAAGCATTCTTACCCGCACCATCGTGCCGGAGGTGGAAATGACGAAGGCCGCCGCGGTGGCTAGCAGTACCGACGTCCGGTTGGAAGGAGCCGCCGAGACCGAGCCGAATAGTACCGAAGGTAGTCATGGTCCCGAAACGTCGCCGTCGGCCTCCGAACCCGTAGATGCTTCCGAGCGACTGGGCTCTCCACGGGCGGGACCTTCTGTAGCATGGGTGGCACCTAATGTCGACTTCACCGGAGGAGGCCTGTCCGCTTGGTGGATGAGGGTGTGGTATTTATTGCCACACTCCTCACATCGGTTGGCACTGCGACAGGCGGCAGCGCTATGCCTCCCCAGGCAGTTGAAGCATAGGCGACGATCTACCACTAGCTGCCGTCGTTGATCAATCGAGAGCGCTCTGAAGGCGGAACACGCCGAGATGAAGTGGGCTGCGTCACACTTCGAGCATGTGGATGGTTGCGAGCCGGAAGGTTGAGCGAGGTGCACTTGTCGGGATGAGGAGGATCGCGAAGAGACCGCTGCCGACGGGGTCCGAGCCGCCGAGCTCTCCGAGTGGGCCATCTGTAGCGTCTCACGAGCTCGGGCTCTTCCGGAGACGAAGGACCGGAAATCTGCAAAAGAGGGAACTGCAGGGTCCGAGGTGGTTTTCCCAAGCCTCTCGTGTCTGTGCGTCTAGCTTTTGAGACAGGAGGTAAACCAGGATCTCGTCCCACGCTTGGACCTGCACCCCCAGGGACTCGAGGGCATGTAAAGCCTCTGAGGTGGTGCTCAAGAGACCGTTGAGGGAGGCCGCTGACCGAGCCATGACATCCGGCTGATCACACAACTTCTCAAGGTGCGTCGCCACGAGAATCCGCTTGTTGTCATACCGATGCGTGAGCAGATCCCAAGCCGACGCAAATGCTTCCCCAGACAAGGGGAGGTTGGAGACGAGCTGCGCGGTCTCTCCCGATAGGCTCGTCCGAAGATAGTGCATGCTCTCGACGCTGGAAAGATCCGGGTTGTCACTTACCATGGAAACGAAGAGGTCTCGGAACGGAATCCACTCAGAAA
Source organism: Ophion obscuratus (assembly GCA_964007375.1). Classification (NCBI taxonomy): domain Eukaryota; kingdom Metazoa; phylum Arthropoda; class Insecta; order Hymenoptera; family Ichneumonidae; genus Ophion; species Ophion obscuratus. The sequence continues at coordinate 52,697,978 of OZ023313.1, forward strand.
ACCGGCCGGAGAACGAGGGGAGTGAGAGCACCGGAAGTTTCCTCCGTCCCGACGCATCGGGACACTGGTCACCGACTGAGTGGCGTCCAGAGCCTCACGCCGAGCGGCGTCCTTCAGATCTTCCTGTCTCGCGAGAAGAGCCCCCCGTGCCACGGTGTAGGCGTTGAGGACTCGCGCCATCCGCTGACTACCGAAGTACTCGTCAATCCGGGAATCCTCCTCCATGATGTCGAGGATCTCTGCATGCGTGGTGTTGAAAGCCGCCCAATAATGCTCGAGCACCCCAAGCTTTGCGGAGACCTCTCCGCGCTCGAGTTGTCCGAATTCGCCCTCCTGCGCGTCGATCCCGTATTGTTCCAGCACTCGAGTACGCTCGGTCTCGAGAGTGAGCTTCCCCTGAATCATGGCCATGGCGCGCGGTCTATCAGGGCACACTTCCTACCCGAACCTCACAACCCGGCCGGCACTTAACCACCCAGATCCGGCTCGAAGGACCAAAGTGTTTGTATATGCACCGTGGGATCTGGGACGGGTGACGGTTAAGGCCTGCATAGACTACGACACTTATTGCGACACAAATGTCTGACACTAATGTCCGTTCTGTTCACACATAAGACGGTTTCGGTGTCCCAGAAAGTGTCTGTACTGTGATGTCGCTACACAAGTGTCTCAGGTGTTCACACACAAAACTACTGACACAGCTGCAGTACCCGCTCGGACGCCATGGAGAAACGCCGTGCGGCGGCAGCCGTAATTTTGTGCGCTGTTATTAAGGGGCTATACCAGTGCGACACTTTAAAAAGATCGATTTTTTTTTGCCTTTTTCGACAGTTTATTATTTCAAGAATATCATTATCATTTAAATTATATATGTCAATATCATTTTATCTTGCAAAAATCGATAGTTAAATCTCTAAACGCATTTTTCTCGAAATGAGATTTTTTAAATATGCTGACTGTGTAACTCAAATAGATCCGATTGACTTGAAATTTGAACTGAGTACTCTTGAATATATTTACTCTGCAATGACGTAGGATATTTTTGATTGGATAAAAATTGACGATTTGGCATTGAAAAAAACGACCATTTTGTAGGCAAGAAAAGAGACTTTTTTCATAACTACGCTATTTTGTTAGATTTTGATATTTTTCAAAAATCCTACGTCATTGTACAGGAAATACCTTCTAGTTTAACGACATTTTTTTCCTTTTTCGGTTTCAGCTACTCAATCAGCCGGAATCATGTCAGCAGTGAAGGAACTTTTTTTTGCGCCTGCGAAGGCAGCGCATTAGTCGCTTGGATCTCAATATGTACCTATGAAAAAATTATTTAATATAGGTCAAATATATTTTTAATTTTCCAAAAGATTTAATTGAGTACTTTTCGTCCAAAAAGTCCTGAAAATCACCCAAATTTCCAGCGTTCACACTGGTATAGCCCCTTAAGCTGTGTTATTAAATTATGCATTTTTGTGTCAACTTTAGCCGATATTGTGGCAAACTGTTCCGCCAAGCATTGAAGTGCTGCCTGTTTTTTTACTCTATTTTTTATAATCAGCACAACATATTTGCCAAAGTTCAGGCAGTCCTTCCACAAAAAATATCAAATTTTTAATGCTCTCCTTGCTCCACATAATGGCCATTTTGATTTACCGCGGGTCGCGAGTGTCTGGATAGTTTCGCGCCGGTTCGAAAACTTGGACACTGCCGCAGACACTCCGACACAACCTGTTCACACGGCGCTCGACGCGACACCTAGCGAGATGTCGCAATAAATGTCCCGAGATCAGACAGTGGTGTTCACACACAGACATTCGATGTATACATTGAGTGTATACACCAAAGTGTCGTAGTGTAAACCTACCTTTAGCCAGGAATCAAAAAAAAGGGGGGGGGTAGGCTGCACGCCAAGGAAAACCGCAAGAGAGAGATTATCGTGGGCTTCTATATTCTCTGGTTCAAACGCAATACATCGCAGGTCTATTTTACACAATTTACCGCGAGGTGATAATGTTTAGGTAATGCGCCGCGAATTATAACACAAAACTCGGAACACGAGGCTGCCCGTGGACGCGAACCCCGGAGGACGCTAACCGCCGATCGTCTTACGCGCAAGGTGCACGTCTCACCACACACGCCGCGTCGCCGGTATTTCGCCGGAAGCGTCTTTTGTTCTATACCTCTTGGTCGCGTAAGCACGCGTGGTACACCTTGTCTAAACTCCTTTCCCACAACTACCGACCGGTCGCCGAGTCGCGAGAGCCGGTTGATCCCACAGAGAAAACGGGTTTTAAAAACGGACGCTATTCGCACGAGACGAGCTTCGATCGGGGCAGCCGCGTTCTCCCACCGCGTTCCCCCCGAGCCCTCTCCGGTCTTCTAGCTCGCATTCTCCGTGAGCGGTCGAGAGGTCTCGTGCAACGCGCCAGCCAGGTGGCGCTAGTGTGGCTAGATCCGGGCAAGCGGAGGTCGAATCGACCGCGAGAAATTGAATGCCAATTCGCAACACTAGTATTGTACGAGAGCATCGCCAATTCTAGCCATTGATCCCACTCGTTATCCTTTTCTGTGTATTGCTTCAAAAATTCGGCTAATACGTGGTAAGATCTTTCGAGGGCACCATTGGACTGCGGGTGGAACGCCGTTGTCCTACATCGCTTAATTGGGAAACGTTTTGCGACCCTTCTCATGAGATCGCTCAAAAAATTGCTTCCTTTATCTGTTAATAGCGCTTTTGGCGCACCGAAAACGCAAATGAATCTTTTTATGAATGCATCAGCGACCGTAATCGCCAGTGCATTTGGAAGCGGAATTGCAACACAATATTTCGAGAGGTGGTCTTGGATCGTGAGAATATACTCGTTTTGATTTGACGTGCATTGCACAGGTCCAACAATATCCATTGATATTTTTTTCAAAAATGGTTCCGGGAGTGTCCGTTATTATCATCGGTTGTTTGGTTTTGACTCGGACCAATTTCTTTAATTGACATTCTAAGCATTGCTGCACTCTTCTTTTGATGTCTGACTTTAAATCTTCCCAGAAATATTAGGCGCTTGATTCTATTGTACGTTTTTGAAACACCCTTGTGTCCTCCGATTGGGGACTTATGCATTTCATAAAAAATCGAATCTCGTTTTTCGATTGGCACATACTGGAGAGTTCCCAGACAAATGATTATCTTTACTTGACTATTCTTAAAGGATTCTTTTATGATGTTCGTAATGTCGTTCCATACTATGTGTTCGACATGATTTGTTTGGCAAATACTCCATGATTCGAGTTTGAGAATTTTGCAAAAATCTCGTAATTCCGTTACGCTTTCTTCAATGTTCTCTGATACGAAGGATAATGATCTTGAATATTCGTCTTTGATCACGAGGGCGATGTGATATTTTTTTCCAACTTTTTTGCTGTAAGCTTGGCCAACCGTCAAATTCTTCCAGAGGGGAAGCTTGTTTAATTCTAACAGCTTTTGTGCTCTGATTTGAAATTCTGAAATTTTCCTTTCCTCCGTGGGAGGGATCTCGTCTTCAGAAAGTTCCGAATTGAGAGAGCTGAAATCTGAATTTGTCGAATTATCGGAATTGGAATCAGTGGAGGTTTTGGAGCGAGAGATAGGAGGTGCTTTGCGCTGGTTCGGGTCATTGAATGTTTTTGGGCCGACGGCCTTCTTAGGTCGGGTGACGCGTGCGGGTCTTATTACCTCGGCCTCCGTCTCATCGTCACTACTCTCTTCGTAGTTCACGGCCTTGCGAGGTCGTCGTGTACGATGCTGAGACGCGGGGCGTGCATCGGCCTTCTCGAGAGCAGGCGCGTCGGCACTTGACACACTAACGTCACCGAGCGTTTCGTTTGCTTGTATTATTGCATCCGGATCGGATAGTACAGTCTCCCTTGCCTGAGCACGGGTGACTGCAATTATTTTTTTTTGATTCCGGAAATGGATGGACTTCGACCCGTGTCGTGATTTGAATGGGAGTATCACCTTCTTCTTCACTACTACTGGATTTCGTTTTTGAACGAGTTATCTCCTGTGGTGCGTTTTTGAAATTTTTTATTTTTTTGTGATCGCAATGTGCGGCTATTTTGGATTCTTCAGGTTGTTCGATTGGATTACGCGACAATGCGTCAGCGTTTGAATTTAGTGTGCCCGGTTTGTATACGACATCGTAATCGTATTCGGACAGCTTGAGTCGCCATTTGAGAACGCGTGCGTTCGCGTCTTTGGCGGTCCTGAACCAAACCAAAGGTTTGTGATCCGTTACAAGCGTGAATTTCCTACCATAGATGTACGGTCGGAAGGCTTTTACGCTATGAATAATTGCCATTGCTTCTTTTTCGTACGTGTCGTACCGAAGGGACGCTCCGCGCAGTACGCACGACGTATAAGCTATCGGTTTGTCTTTTCCTATTTCTCCTTGTGATAAGACTCCGCCTAAGGCGTAGCCAGAAGCATCCGTTGTTATAATAAACGGTTTTTCGAAATCGGGGTATTGGAGAATAGGAGCTTCACATAATTTATCCCTCAGAATATCGAAAGCTTTTTGCTCTTCGTCAGTCCATTTGAAGTCGACCTTGTCCTCTAAGAGGCGAGTTAACGGTTTCGCGATTTTGGAGAAGTCTTTGATAAACCTACGACAATAACCGGTTAGGCTCAAAAATTGGCGAACATTTTTTACATTTTTGGGTACAGGGAAATCTTTGACGGCTGAGAGTTTGCTCGGGTCTGGTTTAAGTCCGTCTTTACCGATTATGTGCCCTAGGTACCTGACTTCTGGTCGAAGAAATTCGCATGTATCTGGTTGTAGTTGGAGATTGGCTTTGCGCAATCGTTCCATCAGTTCGTGAATCTTTTTACCGTGCTCCTCTAGGTCCCTGGTATACACTACGATATCGTCGAGATAAACAAAGAGGAATACTCCTTGGAGTCCACTCAATACGATATCCATTAAGCGCTGGAAGGTTGCCCGGGCATTTTTAAGCCCGAATGGCATTCTTAAAAATTCGTAGTGCCCATGTGGGGTAGAGAAAGCGGTTTTCGATTTATCTTCATGATTCATTTCGATATGGTGGAAACCGGATGCTAAATCGAACACTGAAAAATAATTCGCTCGTCCCAACTGATCCAGAATATCTGTGATATTGGGTAGCGGATATGAGTCACCGATTGTTTTTTCGTTCAAAGCACGAAAGTCAATTACCATTCGCCAACGTTTGTTACCGTTGGAGTCTGGTTTTTTCGGGACTATCCAGACGGGACTGTTGTTTGGAGATTCCGAATGGCTTATGACTTTTGTTGCTAGTAGCTCGTCCACTTGACGCTGGACTTCGCCCTTGAGCGCTTGGGGGAACCGATACTGTTTAGTGTTTATCGGTAGGTCGTCGACCGTTGGAATCTTATGTCGAAGCACATGTGTGGCTTCTAGAGGTTCACCCTTTATATGGAATCTGTCTGAATATTGTTCGATTATTTTTTCGACATGTTCTAATTCGATTTTTGCAAGGTGGTCGAGTCGGAAGAAACTTTTTATTATTTTGGAGCGCTCTGAATTATTTTTCTTTATACGCGATGTTGATTCAGAGGCAGGAACGCAGATCACGCTTTGACTCGATTTTTCACTTTTGTTGCGATTTATTACATCGTTTAACGGTTCGTTACGATTAACCTCGATTTTTGAATTTTTGATCGATTTCATTTTTGAGTTTTTCGCGTTTTTATTTTTATCTGCCCTTGATTTTTGACTCGGAATTTGACTGAAATTTTTCTTTTGATCGATGTTGATTCTCGTTCTTTCCTCGCTGCAAGACTTACTATTTGATTCGACATTTGTCATCGAAATTTTAGAATTGGCCACATTCGGGCTCTGGATCGGCGCAATTATCGTATAATTTATGCTTGAATTAGGAGGGTCACGAGGGAGTGAACGAGAATTTGAAACTGTCGTACAGTCTGAACTGGGAGTATTTTCTGACAGGTCTTCGATAGCGTCGAATTCCTGCAGCTCCACAACTGGAACGATCAGTATGACAGCGTCATTTGTGGTATTATAAACCTTCAAATAAGCCTTTCCGTCGATGTTTGTCACCAGGCAATCGTCGGCGTATATACCTTGACGGATTTTCAAAGGCGAGAGATATCCCTCTTTTATTGTGCTGTCTTTTACCTTCACGAAGAAGGGAGTTTCCGAACGCGCGGGGATTTATATCACCTCGTCGGGTTCGGTTCTTTTTTCGAAAGGCCATGAATTATCCCCACACTCGAGACATTCCGTTCGGTAATTGATATTGGACTTGGTTTCATAAAAATATGTAGACCCCAGCAGACCGGGGTAGGGAAGCGGCACATTGTCTGGTATAATGTGAAATAGCGTTTCGGAGACGAATACGCGAAGTAGCACGCTCCCTAGTCCAAAGACCGGTAATTCGGATATGCCTGTTAATTTAAGGACATCTTCTTCGTTGATGTCTACCATATTTTTTGTATATGCCTTTTTTATCAAATTGGGGATGGCACCGCTATCTAAAAGCATCGAAATTGCCCCTTTTTCCGGTAATACTCCGATACACACCGAGGGCAATGTGTTGAAATTTTCCGACTTTATTGCGTAGGTCGGCTAGTTTCGTTCGGCTTTCCGAGAGAGACGGCGTTCGCTTGACGCGTTTGAGTGGGCGGGCCGCTCGGTGCGTCTGTCCGAGGGGCACTCGGCCCGTTTCCCGACTGATTACGCGAATTATTATAATCGCGAACACGACAGTTTTCGATAGTGTGCCCGACCTTTTTGCAATACCGACAGGTTGGCGGATTAGAATTGGGGGGATTGTTTCGAAATTTAAAACATCGATCCGCAGTATGACCCTGTTTATGACAGAGTGGGCATTGAGGACCGGGCGAGCGGTATGGTTGATTGCCAGAAAAATTTGAAGATTTTTGGTTAACGTAGCAATTTTTCGCGATGTGACCGGGTTTATCGCAAATTTGACACGTGACAGATTTTTGAGCGATTTGACTATTTCCACATTTATCGGCTTTGTGACCTTTACTGTTGCATTTTTGGCATGTGATTGCCGCAAATCGGCAAGCTTCGCTCGAATGATCGTCCTTTTTACAGATGTTACAGGTTTTTACCGATTTGTTTGGAACGGATCTAATAGAGGACGAGAGAAGCTCCTTACGGGCTTCGAGGTCGCGTTCGATTTCGATCGCATGATCTATAGCGGTCGAGATATCGTCGCACCGAGGGAGACGCTGTTCTATCTCCAGTCTTAGCCCGCGTTTGAAACACGAGAGGAAATAGCCGTCTAATGTTTTTCTGTGAGCGGCACTTTCCGTGCCGTCTTGGGATGCTGGTTGAGAGTCGAGTATTTCTCTAGCTTTATCCCTAATTGCAGTGGAAAAATCTATCACGGTTTCACCGGTTCCTTGAAAAATGTGACTGAGTTCTCCCAACAGTTGCACCTCAGTTTTGTTTGGAGCATATAGTTTCTTTAAGAATTGCAAAAGAGATTCTACTGTTTCGAACGTGGATGACCGGATGACCTTCTTAGCCTGACCCTTTAGTTTGTTTCGAATTACTCTCACAAACCGTGCTTCGGATACGGGCGGAAGCGACGCCAATGCGTCTTCGCATCCGGCTACAAAATCTGAGAAGGAGCTACCTTTCCCGTCAAAATCCGGGACCATTTCAATAGCTTCTCTTAAAGATACGTAAGCGAGTGACTGATTTGTACATAGCGCCATGTCTGTTGTATTTTCGTTATCGACTTTTTGGGGTATTTCTAATTTTTTTACTGGTCGTTTCTTAGGTTCGAGACCGGTTAGCAATTGAGCGTCAGAACTCCTCAAAGAATAACCTGATGGTTCACCTAAGTCGTCAGTGATATTTAAATTCAATGAACTAGCTGTTGATTCGTCCCCGGACATTGGATCAATTGGCACATCACCTTTTTAAAATCCCGGACGAGCCCCCAGAAATGAATATGTCACGTCCTGAAGGGACGTGGGCATATATTTTTAGATTCCCTCCTTTTTTGCCTACGACAAGCGCAATAGCACGGGATGAGGGTAAAAAGGGGTAGTGCTTGGAAGGAGTTAGAAATTAGGAAGTCATGCAGTGATTGGCATTTAGAAATAATCTGACGAATTTGTACAAACTTAACTAAAGGTTTATTACAAATAAGTGATCGGGTGAATAAAGGTGCTTTAACAGAAAAATTTACAATGGAAATAACGGTGAAGCCGGGTGAACAATCGGATTAACATAAAAATGAGATTTGTCGCTTACATTGGTCGCTGTGTTCGTGAGTGGATCAGTGTGTAGGTACGTTCGCTCGCAAGAGTATCGGTTGTCGCTCGCAGATAAGGGTCTCGTTGACGGACGCCACGCTTAGCGTTCGGAAAGCGGTCACCAGCACCAGACTTTTGGGGCGCTGGGAGTGTTTATGTATATCCGCGTAGTAAACAGCACTTCAACTATTTTATAGACTCGAGGCCGCGAGAGTCGACTAACTGTTTATACGACACTTCGGTCAAAACCCGAAGATGTATAATATTAGAAACTCTATGATACCGGTTCTACACTTCGAATTCTGTCAGAACAAGATTAAGAAGTGAAGTTAATTTGATGGAAGATTTTGCGGGACTGAGATCTGAACGCAATGGAAACTGTTGGAAGACTTGATCTGAACGCGGTGGAAACTGTTGGAAGACTGACTTCAGGAAGGAAGTCTTTCTTGATATGAAAATTCGGAGGGGATAAATTGTGGGAGAAGGAACTTTAAGGTCTAGCGTGATTGGTCGCGAAATTCATGATTCGCAGAATTGATCTCGATCATTCCTTACGTAGAATTTGCACGCGTGGAAGGTAGGAGACCTTTGTCTCGTGTTTCGGCGAAAAACGCGTGGAGTACAGAGTTCGATATGTGAGACCTAAACATGCGCATGATCTGTGTTATGCTGTAGATTATATCGGGTACGCGAAGAGATCGAGCGCTAGTGAGTTCTCGTTTCCTGTCGGCACCATGCTAAATACTTATCGGCCGGGACTTATTTAGGCTAGAGGCGAAGTCTTCTCGTATCGTTCGAGTGGTGCTTCGCATTTCTTTCTGAGAGTTCGACATTTACGTCTTGAAGAAATGCGAGGTTATAACACGAGGCGGCCCGACTGAATAAAATAAACAAAAAAAAATCATAAAGGTTTGGAGAATTTTCTCGGACGTGACAGTGGCAAATATTATGAGAACAAAGAGAACATTTGGCATTGGAATGAAGGCCCGCAAGGGTGGCGTTTGTTTCAAAAAGATCATTGCCGCTGCAAAGAAGACAATGATTCAAAGTAATGATCCGCATAAGATTATCAAATCAGCTCTACAGGCTGCTCGTGCAGCGGTAAAGTTTCAAGGTGGTGAGTGCGCACACCTCGGGTTCTACCTGTACCCCATAAAATTGGTGGTTTATTGCCCTTCCTCGTGCCCATGTTTGCTGGTCTTAGCGCTGCGGGTGCTTTGTCGGGTCGTGCGGCTAGTATAGTTAAAGCTGTAAATGCTGCTCAAGCAGCTAAGCGTCAATTGGATGAAAGTAAGCGTCATAATCGGACAATTGAAGCAATTGCATTAGGTCGGGGTTTACATCTGAAACCATATAAGCAGGGATTGGGCCTTCATATTAAGCCAAAAAACTAGACGTAACGATACCACACCGACCCCTCACCGACCGCGACCTACTCAAATACGCAAAAATCCTAATGATTCCACATTTTCGTGGAGCTTACATGCGTGATACATTGTCAGCGAGCGGACCTCTCAAATGTGAAGCAGCAATTATAAATTTGGATGAAAATGTCGGTCCTGGAACACACTGGGTCACTTATAAAACGACCGGATCGAAAGTTATGTACTTTGATAGTTTCGGCAATCTACCACCACCATTCGAACGCATAAGATATTTCCGTGTCGGTAGCGTTCATTATAATTATACTAGATATCAGGAATATGATACGATTGAATGTGGACATTTGTGTCTCAAGTTTCTTTGTCGGCAACTGCAGCACAAAGACAAATATACACTATATATAGGGGGGAAATGACGTGGAGAATTCAGTTGTCAATTTACCAGCATCATGGATAAAAGTTTAACATTGACCATGTCTGGCTCATCGTCCATACTCGAGGCGCAATACTTTCCCCCCATCGAACTCTCGCCACATAAAAATTATACCCTCGGTCTCGTGAAATTGTTAACCTTCAACTCTATTCCCAATATCGACGTTGACCACGATAAACTTTACGTGGGAGATGAGGTGCGGACGATACCTACGGGCAGTTATGAAATAGAGGATATTGAGACGTTTGTACAAGCAGAGCTCGGGCGTAAAAACATCAGCATCAGCCTTAAACCCAACAATAATACGCTACGCAGTGAGATCGAGTGTGATCGTGATGTAAATTCTGAACCAAAAGATTCTATTGGGCATCTACTAGGCTTCACCGCACGCAAATTGGAAGCCAATAAAAGACACGAATCCGATCTTCCAGTAGCCATTCTGAAAGTGAACGCCCTACGCGTTGAGTGCCACATTACCGCTGGTGTCTATATTAACGGACAAAAAGTACACACAATTCATGAATTTTTTCCATCTGTGCCACCGGGCTATAAGATCATTGAAGTTCCCTCCCACGTAATTTATCTGCCAATCACGAGCCGAACGATTGACACGATACAGCCACAATGCCATAGTGGATCAAAACGGTGATTTGGTAAATTTCCGCGGTGAAGTAATCTCCATACGCCTGCATATAAAGTCGTGATGGGCATTGTTCTCAATAGATCTTCCAATAACAATAAACGGCCATGGATAAAAACAATCCGTCGTCGACCAGCGTGCAAAGTGCTAACACCTCAACACGTGCTACTCTTGAAAAATTTGGGTCTCAAAGTGCGTGGCGAAAGCGTGCCAAAAATGATTTAGTCTGTGCTCTGTACATCTGTTGCGGGAAATGGAAGAAGAAATTGTAAACATTCAGGCGCCCGTGGTCTTTGATGAATCCACGGTCCATTGTGAGATTCACGCTCATCAGCCATATGCATCTTCGACCTTCAATAACAGCGATGAAGTTCGTATTGCCATCCAACATCAAGACCTCTCCATCCTGCCAAGCAAGAGTTCCCTACACATATGTGGAAAATTATCCAAGCGAGATGGGACGCCAACCACTGCTACAAGTCTCGTTAACAATGCCATTTGTCATTTGTTTGAGAAAGTCCGATATGAGTTGAATGCCATAGAAATCGATCGTAATAAGAATGTCGGCATTTCGAGTGTGATTAAGGGATATTCATCTCTCTCACCGGGCAAAAGTTCTATGCTCGATAACACTGGATGGCTCAATGTCGAAGAGACCAAGCAGCTTGTAGATGTATTGGGAAACATATATGTCTGTATACCGCTCAGCATGCTCCTTGGATTTACCGAAGATTATCGGAAAATTGTCATAAATGCCAAGCACAAGTTGATTCTCACGAGATCAAAGACCGACGATAATGTCATTGCACAAACAGCACCCGAAGACCACAAACTCGTGTTGCATAAAATAGAATGGCTCGTGCCGTATGTGACAGCCTCGGATCAGCGAAAAATTCAACTGTTCAAGTTTGTCGCCGAAGACGCACCAATCTCCATGAGTTTCCGAACATGGGAACTGTATGAATATCTATTGCTGTCTGCCATTTCAAGCACGTGCGGTATGTGGAAACCTCGAATCAGCTCGAGAAGCCACGATATGTCATACTCGCGTAGCAGACGGAACGGAAAAATAAGAAACATCACAATGCGAGCCACTTTGATCATTGTAACCTGAGCGACGTCAAACTATACCTCAACTCGCAATGTTATCCATATGGAAATTTGAATATGAACATTGATAAAAATCAATAGGCGCTTCTCTACGAGATGTATGCGAATTTTCAACCGACCTATTACAAAAATGAGGCTGAACCATGGCTGAGCAGTGTGGGCAGGGTGAGCATTTTTAGAAAAAGCCCCCCTCGTTGTCATTGACTGCTCAAAACGAAACGATTCGCTCAAGTCCGGTCCTGTTGATGTGCGCCTTGAGTTCGAATTGGAAAATAATATTCCGCCACAAACTTCAGCGTACTGCATGATCCTCCATGATCGTATTGTCGAGTACAATCCAATCAGTGGTGGGGTTAAAAAATTGGTATAAAATCATGCCAATGATCCGCGCCCACTTCAGTCAACATGAAGCTTATCGTCGACGTGCAAGGGTTCGAGAGACCCGTCAACGAATTTGTCCCAAAGGAGACGTCCATCGTCAAACTCCATGAGAAGAACGCTGAACCGCTGAAATTCTTCTTCGATGCACCATTCGCCTGGGACGCTTCACCGGCCAAGTACAAAATGACAAATAAGTGGCTGGAACGCAATTATCATGGAATACGATGAGAACACAGCGGCATACCATACGCGGCAGCTAGAACGACAATTCGAGGAATCTTGGAAGGAACTCCTACGATCTATGCCAAGGGATTCGAGAAGTCCTCATGGCTATCGAGATTCGCGGATTCAGCAACAAAAGTCATCGATCTGGAGACGCTGAACTGTCCATTGCTGCAGAAGTTGCCGAAAATCGCAAACGTTAAATGTCCCCATCATTCCTTCAATACAAAATAAAATTGCGCCAAAGCGAATGTAAAGTCGTTGAAAAGCTGGCTCTTTGTGTACGAAGCGTTGTGTGAGCGAGGGATTTTTTTTAATGAATAAAAACCTTTTGATCAAATATCGTTCTCCATTTATTTCCTATATCTACGGCGAATACAGTTTGACGACAATTTTTTTTTTACATTATATTCGATGAAAAAGTTTTTTTTGTACATTTTTACATAGCACTAAGCGTTGAAAACTCTACGATGATGACTGTGATGCAAACAGTCGTTGCACTCTACGATGGTGACGATGCCAGCTGCCGCTGAACTCGTTCTTTCCACCGGGCCTTCACGAGCGTTCTTTTCCACCATACTCAGACTCGATGGAACTCGACGCGGTTGTATTTTCCACCAATGTACTGCATGTACAGTTGACCATTGGGCGCCAGTTGCATCATACTCTCGAACATTTTCAGATCTTGATCGAAGGCCTTTACCAGCCGCGCTGGCACGAAGACGGCAAACTCATTTGCAACGTCCACGATGTAGCGTTTTCCAAACTTGGTCTGTACGGCTCTCATGTCCGTGATTTTATGATCCGAATGGACGTGAAGTTCTGGCAGCTTCTTCGTTGGCAGGAATTCCGCCATAAGGCTGACTTTTTTGATATTTAAGAGATCCATTTTCACTCTTTTTCAAAGTTCTTTTCGGAGAAATTGATGGTAGCCCAGTCGAATTAGTATTTTAGATTTACAAAACTTTTTAGCAGCAATTTTCTTTCGGAATTCGTTGGGGGGGGGGGGGGGGTTACTGGTAGTTTAAATTCAAAAAGTAGAGGTACCAGACTTTTCACTCCATCCGCCATCTTGATTTAAAGGGTTATTTTTTGTTTCTTGAATAACGCGTTCATTTTCAATTTTACACGCAAAATAGTCATTACAAAAGTTGTTTAAAATTAAATTTCCTATAATTTTGATTCTTATCAATTTTTTCGTAGGATCAACATTTTTCGATTTATACCTGAGAAGAGTGGGGGTAAAATCTTATCATTGTACAGGGTGCGCCAGAGAAACTTACTTATTTGAAAAAATTTCCGCGCGGTGAGTTGGGCGGGTAGAGGGGCGAGAGGGAGCGCATCTGGAGGGGGAAGTTCCCAAGTTTGTTTCTCCCTCCAGTCAGTTGCCATCATGCTCTGGTCTAGAGAGCAGCGGGCCTTCGCAGTCGAGAGCTTCTTTTCTAACGGTCGCTCACTTGTTGCTACGCAACGTGCCTTCCGCGCTCGCTTTGAAATTCCTCCTCACAGACTCGTCCCTGGCCGTAATTCGATTCTGTCGTGGGTTAACTTTCGGGAGTGTGGAAGTGTCGCTAAACCCAGAAATGGACTTCAACGGACCATCAGAACTCCGGAAAATGTCGAAAGAGTGAGGCAGTCAGTTGTGCGTTTTCCCCGGCGTTCGGCTCGCAAACACGCAGCTGCTATGGGAATTTCTGACACCACTGTTCGACGAATTCTCCATGAAGACCTTCAATTTCATCCCTATAAATTGGCTGTTGTGCAAGAATTAACTGAACGCGATTTTGTTGCCCGTCAAAATGCATGTGAAATGCTGGTTGACAACCTGCCTGAAGACGCGGTCGTTTTTTTCAGTGACGAGGCTCACTTCCACATTTCCGGCTGCGTCAACAAGCAAAACATGCGTTATTGGTGTGGTGTAAATCCACGTGAGCTTCACCAGAAGCCACTTAATTGTGAGCGAGTTACTGTCTGGTGTGCGATGTCGGTAATGGGAATAATTGGTCCTTATTTTTTTTAAGAAAACGAACGCGCAGTTACCGTGAATGGAGCTCGTTACAGGAACATGATCGAGGAATTTTTTCTTCCAAGACTCGAAGAAATGAACGTTAGGAACGTGTGGTTTCAGCAAGATGGAGCCACAGCACACACAGCACGAGACTCAATGAATTTGTTGCGACAACATTTCCCCGACCGCCTCATCTCTCTCAGAGGCGATCTCCAATGGCCGGCACGCTCTCCAGATTTGACTCCATGCGATTTCTTTTTATGGGGTTATTTGAAATCTCTGGTTTATGTCGATCGACCACGGACCATAGCACACCTCAAGAACAACATTCGCGACGCCATTGCCAACATACCGATTGATATGCTGCAAAGAGTGGATAGGAATTTCAAAAATCGACTTCATCAGTGTATGCGCAATGGGGGTCGCCATTTATCCGATGTCATTTTCAAGACTGCATGAAAAAAAAATTGGGATATTGTATTCTCAAATAAAAAAAAATTTAAAAAAATAATTGAAGTACTTTTGTTTTTATTGACCTTTCAAATAAGTAAGTTTCTCTGGCGCACCCTGTATAAGGAGTACAACTTTGCAGTGACCGTTTTTTCAAAAGTTTAAGGCTTTATTATAAAAAAGTGGCTACATATTTTTTAATCAAAGTACTGCCCGTCGCTAGCTACGACGTCGGCCCATCTTTCAGGTAGCATTCGAATCCCGCGTCGATAAAAGTCTTGGTCCTTGGAGGCAATCCAGGAATCGACCCAATTTTTGACTTCTTCGTAAGTACCGAAGTGCTGGTCAGCCAAATCGTGTACCATTGACCGGAACAAGTGATAGTCGGAAGGGGCAATGTCTGGAGAGTACGGCGGGTGGGATAAAACCTCCCATTTCAGCGTTTCCAAGTACTTTTTCACGACATTTGCAACGTGGGGTCGGGCATTGTCATGCTACAGTATCACCTTGTCATGTCTTTCGTTGAATTGTGGCCGTTTCTCTTTGAGTGCCTTACTCAAGCGCATCAACTGACGTCGGTAGAGTTCCCCTGTGATGGTTTCGGATGGTTTGAGCAGCTCATAGTACACAACGCCCAGCTGGTCCCACCAGATACACAGCATCACTTTGGATCCGTGAATATTCGGTTTGGGCGTCGATGACGGAATATGACCAGGCAGTCCCCATGATTTTCGGCGTTTAGGATTATCGTAGTAAACCCACTTCTCATCGCCAGTCACAATCCGGTGCAAAAATCCCTTCCTTTGTTGTCTTTGGAGCAGTTGTTCACAGGTGAAAAATCGGCGCTCGATGTCTCTCGGCTTCAACTCATGCGGGACCCAGTTTCCTTGCTTTTGGATCATACCCATATCCCGGAGACGTTTTGAAACTGCTTGCTCGGTTACTCCTAACGTCTCGGCGAGTTCCTCTTGAGTTTGGCACGAATCCTGGTCCAGCAAGGTCTCCAGTTCGGCGTCTTCAACAACTTTCTGCCTTCCGCCACCATGCTGGTTTTCGACCTCAAAATCTCCACTTTTGAAGCGTTGAAACCACCGCCGACACGTTTTCTCACTAATAAAATCCTCCCCGTAAGCATCTACAAGCAAACGGTGGGCCTCAGCCGCAGATTTCTTGATGTTGAAGAAGTAAATCATAACCTCCCGCAAATGCTGAGAATTCGGCTCGTAGGTTGCCATGTTTGAGTGCCAATAACTTTATAATGCATACACGTATCCGTTAGCTTTTTTAAATTGTTTACATTGGCAGAGCCTCTAGTTTAAAATGCCACTTTTTTATTGAGCTAGGGCCACTACTTCGGCCGCAGTGGCTCTCTAAGTAAAACGGTCACTGCAAAGTTGTACTCCTTATATTATCACGTTTCTTTTCAATTCTACGAGAAAAATTGTTATAAACAAAGTTGTTTAAAATTAAAGGTACTACAATTTTGATTGTTAACAATTTTTCGTAGGATCTATATTCTTCGATTTATACCTGAGAAGAGCGGGGGTGAATTTTCGTTTATTGAATAACTCGTTAAAAGTCCATTTGACACGAAAAATGGTTATTCCCAAAGTTGTTTGGAATTTCCTATAATTTAGGTTCTCTTCAATTCATAATTACTGCACTAATTGCTGAAGTATTTATGGATGTGGATGTCAATTATCATTGATTATTCTCTCGTACTCCTCGAGTGAATCCTGACTGGAGGCTTAAGTACGCACGTACTTAGGCCTAAGTACGCTCGTTAATGAAGGTCGGGGATCACTTCCCCCATAAAATTATCGGGAGAAAGTGGGAACAAGGAACGAGACGACACAGTCAGTATTGAGCTGGGACGAGAACGAGAAGGACGACTCCGCTTTCTCTGAATAACGGACACACATTCAACCTAACTGCTCCAATCGTTGCCTGTATACAAAAGGGTCACATCCAGGTATACAGTAAACCCCAAAAGAACGCGGCAGCTGCTCCGTAGAGCAGCGTGAGAGCGGGCCTGAGTTTCAGTTTGTGAATACGCTCGGTAGTGAGTGGACGCGACCTATCAACATGGTGAACTGTTTTGTGTGCGGAGAATCTACAAGTGAAGAGAACGAGGTGACTGTGAAACAACGTGGCATTAAGACTCTTTTATCGGCAAGCATTGTTAGAGGTGATAATGAACAGCAGCAAATGCTTGAATCTGTGGATAGCGTTATCCTACACGTGGCGTGCCGGATGCGTTACGCTGATACAAGATGGGTGGGAACACCCCGAAGCCGCCGTGACTCTGTTGCACCGTCTACGTCATCAGCAGTGGAATCGCAAGCACCACCGACGTTTGATTTTAAAAGACATTGCTTCATTTGTGCGGAAATAATACCGAGTTTGTCGGAAGAACGGAAGTTGCATGCGAGAATGCGAAAACCGGGTCGCACTGTTACGCGAAATTCAATCAGAAATACGGTTTTGAATTGGTGTAATTCACGCACCGACGCCTTTCCAAGTGAAATAATTGCGCGCATTCAAAATGTTAGTGACTTTGTAGCTGTTGGTGCGTGATATCACGCTTCTTGTATGTCTAAAATAAATTACGCCTCTTCGAAAGATCGAGCCGGAAGACCAGTCTCTGACGGAGTAAATAGTGCTATGGCGAACATTTATGATTACATCGAACAGAATAGCGACGAATGTCAGTTTACCTTGAAAGAACTACAGGAGTCTGTCGAAGGAAATGTGCCGGATGTGAGAACTATAAAGCAGCGCTTACAGGAAGAGTATGGTCATGAAATTCTGATCTTTGAAAAACAAGGATCGCCCTGTATAATTTTTTTCCGTAATACTGATTACAAAATACTCTCGGAAGCCTGGTACGACGCAAAGAATTCCGATCCGCAGGAAGAAAGGTTGAGAGTGATTCGCGAAGCAGCTGCCATTATCGTCGAGGACATACGCTCAAGACTCTACAATACAAAATCGTACCCCCCCCCCCCCTCCGATAATTTCATGGACAACGTGGACGACGCCATTCCCACTTCTCTGAACGTGCTACTCTCCGAAATTATTTTTAAAACCAAAAAAGGATCGCTGGAATCTTGGAAAAGGAAAAGTACTTCCATCGCGCATGCTATTATATCGGCAGTTCGTCCGCGGTCTTTTATTTCTTCTTTACAAATCGGCGTTGGTGCTTTGTTGCACAAGAAATTTGGGTCCAGACTTGAGATTGACATTCTTTCATCGCTGGGATTTTCCTCGTCGTATGAAGACGTATCATCGTACGAAGCTACTTCCATCATGCGACCATAGCGCCAAGTAAAAGACACCGGTTTTATACAGTTTGTTTACGACAATGCCGATTTCAACACTAATACGCTGGACGGGCATGACACGTTTCATTGTATGGGAGGAGTACAATGCGTAACGCCATTCGACGCTATTGAACCTGATACAGAAATGAGTCGAGGCTCAGTCAGAAAATCCGCTGCGGCTGTTGCACAAATGGGGCATGAAGAAATTCGGTACTACGGAAAAGAGAAATTGGCTGGTCTCCGAAAAGTTAAAGTTGCGGAAATTGCGATCGCGGGCACTATTTCTAAAACATGTCTTCCAACCATTGGCGATTTCATGTGGTTGTACGCTAAATGGGCCTGCGTAGCTGGCGTACCGGGGTGGAATGGTTTTATGGAAGAAGTTACTGTCGACAAGAGCTTCGTGAGGTCAAAAGTCATGTTCCTCCCATTCATCAACGGTTCTCCTTCCGATTACGACACGATATACACGACGCTGTGCTCTGCTCTCGACAGGAGCAAGGCCACCAAGTGCAAGTCATGTATCGTAACATTCGACCAGCTGCTGTTTTGAAAAGCTCACGACATTGTTTCGAACGCCGATCCTTCGTCTGAATTGAGTTCCATCATCATTCGCCTCGGGGGATTCCACATTCTAATTTCATTTCTGGGAGCCATCGGCTACATAATGAGTGGTAGCGGACTCGAAGATCTTTTAAAAATCATTTACGCTGAAAATAGCGTTGCTAAAATTCTCTCTGGACATGCTTACTCGAGAGCAGTTCGTGCTCATTACCTCGTTCATGCGTCCCTAGCGAAGAGGATCATGGAGACGATTGACTTTCAAGATATCGAACGCGAAGAGGTTGAGCGACTTTTGTTAACCTCAGATCGGACTGTTGTCCTCACAGCTGGAGAAAACGATGCTGTAAAAGAAGTTGTCCGAAAATTTGAAGCGGCGGTGAACCAAACCAAGCAGAATGGACCCACCGCTAAACTGTGGGTGCAGTACTTTAGAATGGTCACGTTGGTAAAACATTTTATCGAAGCAGAACGTTCCAGTAACTGGGATCTCCATCTCGATGCAATTCGAGGGATGCTTCCTTTCTTTCACGCAAGCGGACACTTTCTGTACGCGAAGAGCGCTCACCTCTACCTCCAAGATATGGAAAATTTACCGGGCAAAATGCCGGCGGATGAGTTCGAAAAATTCACAACACAAGGCTACTTCACAATAAGGCGCAGCAACAAATTTTGGTCAGGCATCATGTCCGATCAAACAATAGAGCAAACGCTGAATCGGGAATCAAAAATTCATGGTGGAATGTTCAAGCGGGTGCTGACGAGAACGTGGCAGTAAGGTGGACCATGAGTGCGGTACATATGCAAAATATTTGCTAACAAATTGAAGATTTCTGCGATGTTCATAGTGGAACAACTGCAGCACGTTGACTTCAGACCGAGTCGTGTGAGAAGAGACAATTCAGATATGGAAAAAGTTGACCACTGGTTCGATGAACACGATCCTTTCCCTACGGATTCTCAAATTATGTCGATTAGTTCGGGTATAATCGGCACTGAAAACATCAATTGCCATCTCGCTTCAGAAATTGGTACAAAATTGCTGAACAATGTGGTCGGTACAAATTACGATTCGGTGAAATTCAAACGAAAATATATAGTGTCACCATTATCAGCAGTTGGCAGCAGCATAACAATCGAAAAAACGTCTGTGCCCATAAACCCCCTCCTGCTTTTTCCACGAATCAGCATTTCTAAACAAACGAACGAAGACCTGAAGGATTGTTTTGGGTATGAGCTTGCACCGTACCCTCTTTCGTTGTTTAACGAGGAAGGAATGAGGAAAGGTACGAAGTCCACGCTTTACAGCGCTTTTGAGGCCTCTATAACGTTCTGCAGTGATGGGAGAAAAACGTCTCGATGTCGTCGACGGAGGCTTTTTATTGCACAAGGTTGTGTGGCCTCGACCGAACGCGACGTTTAACACGATATGCGATAACTACGTGTCATACGTGAAGAGACACTTCGAGAAGAACGCCGTAGTTGTATTCGATGGTTATCCTGAAGATTTACAAATAGTCGTTTTGAAGGGTTGGGAACGGAGAAGACGCGCAGCCAAGCACCGTTCGCCTGAAGTAATTGTCAACGCGACCGCATTTCCTTCTACGACGCAGGAAAAATTTTTTGGCAACGACAAGAACAAGGCAAGGCTTATTGATATTTTGAAAAAAGCTTTGCAAGATTCTGGTGTCGTTGTTCAGCAGACACCGGCAGACGCCGATTCTTTCATCGTAGGAACGGAAATTCAAGAAGCCTCAAATCACAACGAAATTACGATCATCGGCGAGGACATCGATCTCCTCGTGATACTAACTGCCATAGGGTATCATTTGAAAAACGTTTTCTTCAAGAAACCCGGCAGAGGACGGACTCCGGAACAATTATACTCACCAGCAAGTTTCAAATATGAAGAGTCTGTAGCAAAACATATTTTGTTCTTACATGCCTTCAACGGATGCGATACTACGTCTTCAATATTCAACGTAGGAAAATTGAAATTCATCGAGACTCTCAAGAAAAACAACAATTTGAACACAGCTCTGAGCTTGTTCCGCGAGGCAAACATTCACAAACATTGCTTGGCTCAAGCTGGAGAATGTTTCCTAATCGCATTGTTTGGAGGCGATGAAAATGTAAAAACCCTCGACGACCTGAGATTCAAGAACTTCACAAAATCAGTTACGAGGAACAAATTCAATTTTGCGACGCTTTCACCTACCTCGGCAGCAGCAGAACAATATATCTACAGGACATACCTGCAGGTGCAAATGTGGATGGAGTATGAAGTCAACGCTATGGAATGGGGGTGGAAAAAAACTAATCGTGGACTCGAACCTGTCGCTACAATGGCCGATCCAGCACCAGAATTTTTGCTGAAGACGATATCATGTAAATGCAAAACGACGTGCGGAAAAATGTGTGGTTGTCGCAAATCCGGACTCAAATGTTCCGTCTTATGCCACAACTGCAACGGAGAAACCTGCGAAAACGTTGTCTTAATTCGAGAGCTGCTGGATGAAGATGGCCTTGGTAGTGACGAAAACCGCTCAGAACAAGTCACCCCCGACCCTCCTGAGCTTCCGGACGAATTCGTCGACAATTACGAGGAAGAATCGAACGACGAAAACTTGGCCGAGCCATCGGCTAAACGTTCCAAACAGACGTAATTGAAATTTTGAAAGACTTTTGAAAGTGTACTGAAAAGAAAATAAAATTCATTTCTTCAATTGTAAAAATTATACTGTTCGATAAACTGATTATTTACACCCCTCTTTTCCTTTACCGTGAACGTGCGTCCCAAAAATATAAACTTTAGAAAAAATCGGAATCATAATTGTAGCAAATAACATTTTCAACACATCAAATTTACAACGACAATTAGCAACAAAAAAACAGACAGAAAAAATAATGATACAACATCAATAATAAACGCGATAATAGAATACTTAGGTTCACCCCCCGCTCTTCTCAGGTATAAATCGAAGAATATAGATCGTACGAAAAATTGTTAAGAATCAAAATTGTAGGAAATTGAATTTTAAACAACTTTGTTTATTACAATTTTTCGCGTAAAATTGAAAATAAACGAGTTATTCGATAACAAAAAATTCACCCCCTCTTTTCGGGTATAAATTTAAAAAAAATCGATCCTATGAAAAAATTGATAAGAACCAAAATTGTAGGAAATTTAATTTTAAACAACTTTTGTAATAACTATTTTGCGTGTAAAATTGAAAATGAACGAGTTATTCAAGAAACAATTAATATCCCTTTAAATCAAGATGGCGGATGAAGTGAAAAGTCTGGTACCTCTACTTTTTGAATTTAGACTACCAGTGACCCCCCCACCCCCAAAAAATTCCGAAAGAAAATTGCTGCTAAAAATTTTTGTAAATTTTTGCCCGTTTTTTGAACTAATTCGACTGGGCTATGGTGCGGTGGAATAGTGCAGTCTGAGCTTGGTCTCCGAAATCATAAGCTCCCTCGTAACCCCTCCACTCAGATTTTAAAAACTTCTCCCCACTTATCCAATCATAGGCATGTGTAACAGGTTCAAACACGTTCGAAGAACCCCGCACGTAGAGAATTTCCCCCCTCGCAACACTTTTCACAGTCCCGAGGTTGGGGTGGGGGACTTTCAATGTGATCCTTCATCTGTGGCGTATTATAATGCTCCATGCATGGAAGATACGATATCACTTCACTATCGTTCCGATGACGCTCCGGCAAACGATCCCGCAGTAAACCAATAAAATTACCCCAATACTTTAGGAGCAAGACCTTTGGAACCTGTTCGAGCTCGTTTTTGGTCAAGTCCAGGGGGTGCTTCGCACATGTGAACATCTTGACGTAATCTTGTGGAATGAAACCTCGACGGGTTGAAACTTGTTGTGGAATAACGCTGCAGCTGCATGCAGTAAATAAAGCATTTTATGGGCTTTGAAGAGCCACCCTTCATATGGGAACTATCGTTATCTCACTCTCGAAAATTTTCCTAGCCATAAATGGGAGTTTCCCCCCCCCCACACACACACACACACAGATACACACATACACACGCACACACACACACGCACGCACGCAAGCACGCACGCACGCACACACACACACACACACACACACACACACACACACACACGCGCGCACACACATTTGTCTAAGTTGTTTTTTTTGCCTGGAAATCATCGTCACCAAAAACTAGCCTCCCCACTCTCTAACACCCCTCCCCTTTCCCTCCGCCGCAACCCCGCCCTCGGCTGCTGCATGCAGGACCCCCCCTACTCCACCATGCCATACCGCGGCTTCCCCGCGCTCGACTCCCCCGCCTCGCTCTCCCCTGAGATCCCGGCATCAGAACCGGCCTAGCTCTACTACTGCCGTTTTCGAGAAATCGTCCTCACCGACTTTGAAAACACCGTTTTGAGGAAAACGCGTTTGAAGTTTCGCGCGCTTACTCTGTAGCGCTCCGAGCGTCCTTACAAATATATGTGTATTGCCGAGAATATTCGCTGGATCGATTTGGAATTTTCAGGGAATATACACACATATTTGTACATTATGAAAATGCACTTAAGAAAAATTTGATTTTTTGAAATTTCTAGCTGCATATAACCCGTTAATTTAGGATGCATTAACTTTCCAAAAATGAATCCGGTTCACCACAGAGTTTCGGAGATTTTGAAGGTTTGAGTTGAAATTTCGTCCATTTGGTAATAAACGTTGCACTTCGCAAACACTAGTTAAAGGGCTGTAGGGGTTAAAATATGCCTCGATTTTCATTTAAAAACTGAACTAATTGCGACTTTTGTTAGCGACGTCGTTTTAAAAAATTAAGCCGTTACTCTACTTGTTCCATTAATAATATTCGAACAAAGATGTGAATTTTGATCTGAAACGGATCGTTTTCGCTATAAGGGTGTAATATTTCTAAAGGATGGATTTGAGCTGGGGACTTCACCGACTTTGGAAATGCGTTTAAAAGTGTCTGAGGAAAATGCGTTTAAAAGTTTCAAAGATTTCTACACTAGAGAATCAACATTTAAACATCAATAAACGAGTGTTTTTTATTCATATAGTTACACAGAATCATCGATGCCAGGCCCAAAAGGCATCCATGTAACAAAGTTTAAAAAGCGCAAACAAAATACCTTACCCCTCCCCCCCTTAACGAAACTTGTTGGTTAAATGTGGCAACATCGCGTTAACGAGCTCTGCCGAGTAAGCCACTCGACAAAGTAAAGCATTAACTGGCGGGTATTTCAAAGTAAATCAAAATCAGAAATGTTATTATTCATTCTATCTGCAGCATTAATAAAATTTATCCTACAAGTTTCGTTAATGTCCGAAAACCGTTTGAGCTCAAAATACTCATCTTCGTTCGAGTATTATTGATTAACCAAGAAAAGAAACCGTTATTTTTTTTACCACGACATTACTAACACTAATCGCAGTTTGTTCAATTTTTTTTTTTCAAATTTCAATCGAAGCATCATTTTAACCCCTGCAGCCCTATAACTAGTGTTTACGAAGTGCCACGTGTATTACCAAGTGGATGAAGGTTCAACTTGAACCTCAAAAATCTCCGAAACTATGTGGTGAAACGGATTAATTTTGGACACTTGATGTATCCTAAATTAATCTCTCGGTGATATGAATTTCAATAGTCTACAAGCATTTCGATTTTGGTGCCAAAACTCCTTAATGATCTTTGAATGTGAGAGGCTCAAAGGTGTACTTGATTTTAAGTATTTGACTGAGCTATTATTAAATTGAATAAGTGTACCAAATTTTAAGTCAATGCCTACATTAGATGTCGAGAAATCGAGTACACCCCTTTGAAAAACATAGTTTCGAAAAAAAAGCGTTTAAAGTTTTACTAGCAGTTTGTTGCAATCATCAGTTTACCTTCAATCTATGATTCCTGCCACATATGTTGCACCTTCCTCTTAAATTTGAGTTGCCTTAAGGGACGAACGAGTATTCGTCATTCCCACAGTAGACTTCAATCCTTTAACATGAATGTTACCCGTATGGAAAACAGGGGAAACTCAAGGCATTTTTTTCTCCTGGAATGATCAGGGACAAGTCAGGGAATTCTGAAAATTCTCTGGATTTTTTTGAGTATTTACTTTTTGCAAGACTTACGAAAAATGAAACTGTTGGGATTTGATGAGTGGATGGGATGGGATGGGAGTAATAAGAACTGAAGAGCCGCGAATTCAAATCGAGATACAATTTATTGGACACGGTAACGATGAAATTACAACGGAGATTCTTTCTCGACTGACGGTTGTTCCTTGGTATAAACAACACTGTAGCAACATAACATAATACAGTCCGAGCGTCGCTTAAGGCAGTAGTCTGGTCTAGAGCGAGATTTTTGACGTCATTTTTGGATTGGAATAACTTTTAAACCGTTGAAGTTGGCTTGATGAAATTTGAAATATGTATTTATTGTTCCTATGAGACTGTATCTACATGAAAAAAAATCATATAGTTTTTAAAAAATTTTTTACAACATGGTCTGCCGAAAATAGCCTCAATTGGGGCCCACTCTGGGTAATGTTGTATGCATCTGAAAAAAATATATATATTCTCAATCCGTATGAGTATTCTGAGTACTGGTAGCAGAATTAGTACTAAAAAAATTTGTTACAAAATGGCGGCCTGTTAAACTTTGATTAACGATTATTCATACATGTTCGAGTATTCGACGAGTTATAAAATGTGGGCAAAATTATTTTTCGACTCAATTCTGCTACCAGTCCTCAGAAAGATGCTACCGAAGGTGTGTGCAAAATTTGAGCTCGATCAGTCAATTAGTTATCGAGATATCGAGGGCGCCGATTTGAAAAACACAGTTCTGAGATAAACGCGTTCAAAGTTTTGATACCGTTAGATGAGATTTGCGCGCGGCTTGCTAATAATTTCTATTACTCTGCTAATATTTGAAATGTCAATAAACGGTTTTCACAAGCGCATTAAGAAAGGTCTAAGGAATAACAAAATCAACAAAAAAATCGATTTTTGTCAAATTTCTAGATCAGACTACAGTCTTAATAGGCCACGATTGCCAACACTTCCCCTCGATGTGTGGACTGTTCTTAACGGTTATTTATAGATTCTTGATTCCTAATATATTTAGACACACTCGATGCTTTAGTCCGGATAAACTCTTTGTGAGAACATCTGCAGCCATCTTGTTAGTTGCGGCGTAACTTACATCCAACATTTTTTTTCGATTACCTCTCGAACGAAGTGATGCCGTATATCGATGTGCTTTGTACGGTTGTGAAAGACTGGGTTTTTTTTTGCTCATTTTTGGGCTCCACCATTATCACTGTATATAGTCAGCTTCGTGAAGTTGTCGAATCCAAGTTCTAGAAGGAAATTCCGTTAGTGAACACCTTCCTTGACAGCTTCTGAGAGAGCCATATACTCAGCTTCTGTTAATGATCATGCTACGGTCCTTTGCTTGCGCGATTCCCAAGACATTGGGCATCCCCCGAGAATGAAAGTATATCCCGTATACGACCTTCTATCCTCTATGCAATTGGCCCAGTCGGCATCCGTATATCCTTTGTCTTTTGATCCTGACTCCTGACTCGTTTCGCAGCTGTCCAGTGCGTTGAATCGTAGCATAAATTATATTGGCTAAGGTAGCTCACCACGTAGGCTATGTCTGACCGCATACACACTGCGAGATATATGAGAGTACCCACAAGCTCCTGGTGTGGAAATGTTTCACTCTTAACCTTCTCCCCTTTGATGAGTTTCATGCCAAGATCCATAGGAGTGCTCGTCGGTTTTGACTCCGACATTCCGAAACGATTGAGGATATCATTTATATATCCCTTTTGATTCATTAAAATTCCACTTTCATCTTGCGAGAATTCTATCCCGAGCCAATAACCTATGTCGCCGAGATTCTTGATATCGAAACTTTTTGATAGGTACTTCGAGAGTCGGTTAATTTCATCCTCTTTTTTTATGCAATTAAAATATCGTCGACGTACACGATTATGAGCATTATACCTTCCCCTTGTCCGGTACAGAATACGCATGGATCTGAATTTGATTTGCGTACTACGAACTTCATTAATTCTTTACATATTTTCTTATGCCATTGACGTCCGGCTTGGCGTAGGCCGTATAAGGCTTTTTTTAGTAAACAAACTCTGTTTCCTTTTTTAAAGCCTTCAAACATTTGTTTTGCGTTTATACTTATTAAACTGTTTTCTTGTTCTGTGCGATTAATCTCTTCTAACATTTCTTTTGTGTATTCTGGAACTTCCATAAATATTTCTTTTTCCAATTCGCCGTTCAAATAGGCGGTGGTTATGTCGAACTGTTTTATCTTCATTCCATTTTCTGCTGATAGGGCTGTTAGGAGGCGTATCGAATTAATTCGTGCCACACGGGCAAAAGTTTCAATGAAATCGATGCCAGGTCGCTGAGAGAAGCCTCGTGCCACAATTCGAGCTTTTCTTCTTTTTAATGTTCCATCTTGATTATATTTGTTTATTAATACGATTCTGCCGCTAACGAGTGCCCGTGTTTTGGGGCGATCGATGGGCGTCCATGTGTTGTTTTTTATTATCGATTTCAATTCGTCAGCCAATGCTTGGATCCATTCTCGGCATTTATCTCCCTTTATAGATTCATGAACAGGAATTTCGACCATTCAAACTGTGCATTCCGTAGCTATTGTATTTTCATTGTCCTCTTCTTGGTTTTTTTCTTCTGCGTGACTCACTGTTTGATATTCTTTCTTGGTCTTCCTCTGAGGCCTGTTAACAATTTTCGCGGTGTTCTACGCTCTCGCTTTGATGGATTTTCCTGTTCCTTTTTCGGACCGTCTGTTTCTTCATTGTTTTGTTCTTCCCCTTCTGGGCTATCATTGCGGTGTTCTTCTATATTTTGTGGTTCGAGATTCTCGTCTTCCTCGTGTTCTTCATCATGTACTTCATTTTGAATTTCGTCTGACTTGGGTTCAATGTTCATTTCGATTTCTTTTGTTTCTGATGCTATATCTTCTATCGGCGCAAAATTTTCGTATTCGTCTCCTTTTGTGGGATTGCTTTCTTCACTAAATCTCACATCTCTGATGATATCGACGCGTCTATTCTCGATAATCCACAGCCGGTATGCTTTTGATTCGTCCGAATAGTCTACAAAAATTCCTTGCTTGGCTCGGGGAACGAATTTGGTTTTCTTTAGACCGCGGTTGAGGGTGAAAACCTTACAACCGCATTCATGAAAGTGTTTTACGGTTGGGATTCCTCCGGTCTACTTTTCAAACGGTGTATTTCCTCCAAGGCAGCTGGATGGGCTCCTGTTCCGTATGTAGTTGGCTGTATTTATCGCTTCTCCCCAGAATGATGTCGGGAGCTTGGGTTGGATTAATAGGCACCTTGTTGTTTCGATTAAGGTACGATTTTTTCGTTCTGCTACTCCGTTTTGTTCTGGAGTGGGAGTAACTGTTAATCGTCAACATGTGCCGTTTTCCTTCAAATATTTATCGAATTCACTGTTTCGATATTCCTTTCCATTGTCTGATTGAAGGTGGTTTATTTTCCTTCCGAGTTATCGTCGATGAATGTCAGGAAATATTTTGCTCCTCCATTCGACTCCACTTGCATAGGACCACATACGTCGAAATGTATTATTTCTATCGGTTCCGACATTCTAATTGATATATTTGGAAAACTCGTCCTCGTCATTTTTCCTCGAACACAAATATCGCACGTAAATTCTTTTGCTGGGTTTCCTAGGTTTATACCTTCTACTGTTTTCGTACGATTGCTTTCTACGAGATCTTTAATATTCAATTGGCCCATTTTTCAATGCGAGTTTTCGATCACATGAGCACTTAATATATTTTCAGAGTTGCTTACTTGTAGAGAAACGTTAGGTCGTCGTTCACTCAATCCTAGGAAATATAATCCGTTAAATCGGTCGCCGTAGAGTATACCCCTTTAAAAACTTTTAAAAAGTAAAAAAAGAACGCCAAGTAACAAAATACCCCCGAAAACAGTATTGCTTGTTTGATCATATACAAAATTCTGATTTATCTTGAAATATTTTTTAATTTTATTTAACGAATGCTTTTATTATATTTTTTCAATAAAAATGTACAAAAAAAGTGAAATAACTTTTTATAAAGTAGCCAAGCAAGTTTACTAAAAACGTAAACAAAATTGTTAAACCTTAGAACTAATGTTTTCCTAAATATTTCATTTTTATTTTAAAAATCACATTACTATTATAACAAAAAATTGGTATTACCATTATATAAAAATACAACGTATTTACCACATAAGTACACTGGAAATGCTGTGCAACGACTTGGCGTGCATGGTTAAGAGAAATAGCTCGGGAAGATACACAATATATACATAACCTGTAACAACGCATCAACTGCCAGTGTTATTAAGAATGCGATTTCCTGCACCTTGCGCTAGTGTGATTCGGAAAAGATAACATTGATATATAGTGTTATCGGTGTATATATCGGTCCACACAATTCACGTGACCGTGTCAGAGCTACGTTATATCCACTATTGACGAATATTCGACTGTACTCGGAAAAACCATCGAATATAGCGCAATGAGTATCAGGAGAGATACTCAGATATTTCGTTTTTCACCAGCAAGACGACGGCACCGTAATTCGAATTTTAAAATTGCCGATGCTGTGGCTTAGAGACGGATACAATACACAAAAAGACGGATCAATACATAAAAGTATATACGAAATATATTTCATGTAATGTATTGTAACGGGTCGGAATATCGTCACAATATATTTGTTTGTTCGAGACTCGATCAGGGAATAAATTAATTGAGACTCAGGTATTTTGGTGGTAATTTACAATAAAAAAAGGTTTATTCAATTTTGTAGATGCGATACAATATTATTCAGCGCCGTGTATGAGTGTAATGTGTTGTTTGTATTGTTTTCGTGTAATTCGTCCCTTAACTAAAGCGTCGGTCGGTAAAGATTCGCGGAGTTACCCGAGTGGTAACGTTTTCGAGCGCGGCCGGTATCTATTACCATGCGTCGGTAACCGTAACCCCTTCCTTACCGACGCTCGAGGCGCGATGGATCGTGACGCGGTAGATCGCGGCGCGCTGACTCGTCACGGTCGCTGCCCGCGCTTTGTTTACAGTTTGGCGTACGCGTGCCTTCTGACGTCGCTCGCCCGAGTCCGTTTTTTTTGTGTATTTCTTGCCTTTTATAATTGGTTTATAATAATTGTAATATCGGTGTGTTCGGGTGTGTGTGTGTGTGTGTGTGGGTGTGTGTGTATGATTTCGCACCTCCTGTTACCTCCTGTCCCTTTATCTTCTCCTGATACTATTTGTCGATTAAACTTTTAATAAATCGCTCCCTTTTACCGCTAATTAATTATATAATAATTCCTTTTAGTCTACTTCGTTTTTCTTGATCCGCGGGTCGGTATTCGCGAGAGGTTCCCTATTTTTACCTAACTAATTATCTTTTTGTTTGCTTTTCCCTACTATCCTCTCGTGCTCCCTCTCCCTTAAACCAATAATCGTGCGAAGTTTTATAAATGAATTTATTTATTTTCTTTTTAGCGCTTCCTCTGATTTGATAATTTTGGCTCCTTTCAGGTTCCCTTCCTTTTTCTTTCCTCCTTAAACACTTTCCCTACCCTTAAGGGCTGGTATTCGCGTCACGGAGTAATCGTCCAATTCGCGGAATATGAAAGTGCTTTTTGTAAGTCGACGCCTCCACTCGTTCTGTTGTCTCGGTTTTCCTCAGTAACACTTTCTCTACCCTTAAGGGCTGATATTCGCGTCACCTCGTATTTCCCGATTCTTCAGAGCCAGAAGAGGAGGAGAAGACGCCTTTCCTCCAAAATTCCCGTCCTTATATACCCATATTTTGCCGTCTTCTCTTACCCCTTCTCCAGCTTCTTACCCATAATTCCCTAATTGGCTTTATTGTTAACTTTTTCTGCTTCCTTAAATAAATTTTGCTTCTCTCTTGTTTTTGTGTAGTTTCCTTTGTTTTCTTCTCTCTGTTTTCCTCCTTGCTTGTGGTTCTGTCTTCGACTTTCCCCTTCCTTTCCTCTTTGTTATTGTTAACCTCCTTTAATTAAATTAGGTTCCTTGTTTTTCTATTAACTGTCTTTCTGTTCGCCTATAGTTTTGTTTATTTTTCTGTTTCGGTAGTTCGTTATTTCCCCTTCCCTTACTCTACCATGGCTTCTGACTCCATGGTGGGGGTTGTTTATTTATGAGACGGAACTGTACGTCTCAGTATAAAGTTGTCTGATAGAGGAGAAAGAATATACTTTTATATATCGTATTAAATTATGCATAAAAAAAAAGATTTAACGTATCGTGTCGTCTGGGGGAACATCACTGATTTGATCCATACTTTGCGGGATCACGAAATTTGATTTCCAGTTGCATAACAAATTGCAGCAGTCTATGTTTTTCCAACCTGAGAGTTAAGTAGTCGGAAAGACGAAATCCTTCGCCGAGCTATTTTTCTTAACCATGCACGCCAAGTCGTTGCACAGCATTTCCAGTGTACTTATGTGGTAAATACGTTGTATTTTTATATAATGGTAATACCAATTTTTTGTTATAATAGTAATGTGATTTTTAAAATAAAAATGAAATATTTAGGAAAACATTAGTTCTAAGGTTTAACAATTTTGTTTACGTTTTTAGTAAACTTGCTTGGCTACTTTATAAAAAGTTATTTCACTTTTTTTTTACATTTTAATTGAAAAAATATAATAAAAGCATTCGTTAAATAAAATTAAAAAATATTTCAAGATAAATCAGAATTTTGTATATGATCAAACAAGCAATAATGTTTTCGGGGGTATTTTGTTACTTGGCGTTCTTTTTTTACTTTTTAAAAGTTTTTAAAGGGGATTTCATATCTTTTTGAAAGGGGAAAAATCTTTTTTTCGTTCTGCGCCAGTTCAAAGAGGAGTGAATTCAAATATCTTTTCATTACTTGGTATTATTTTTTTTCACTTTTTCAAAGATTCTAAAAGGGTAAGATTTAAACAGATAGTTAAAAAAACAGGACACGTCGTTTCTGAAAACTTGTATATTACCAAATGCTATAAATATATTTTTTTAAGTCTTCAGTCCCTTCCACTCTTAAATTGACGTATTTGCAGGGTGATTTACGAACGCCTATTAGTGAAATATTTATTCATAGTTCGCTTATTTGTATTCACATGCATGCATACAAATACAATTGTATTTACAATTATTCTGAACGTGTACAAATAAACTCACAGAAAAAAATTGGGAATACAGTAGAACCTCGATTATCCGAACCCTCAATTATCCGAACGATGGCTTAGTTTATCCGAACGCTCAATTATCCGAACGTTGGCGCGAAAGATACATTGTTGCTCGCTGCCACTGCCGTGAGCAACAATGAGCAACCCAACGCAACTTCTTCTCAAACGGCTGCGAGACTTAGCCGCTCAAAAACGCGTTACGGCCGTTCGTCAATTAAAAATGGACGATTTTATTTTTAAAAAATATTAAAAGAGGCATTCGACTTTTTTCAGGTGTTTAATATATACAGTAGAACCTCGATTATCCGAACCTCGATTATACGAACCCTCAATTATCCGAACGATAGCTTAGTTTATCCGAACGCTTAATTATCCGAACGTTGGCGCGAAAGATACATTGTTGCTCACTGCCACTGCCGTGAGCAACAATGAGCAACCCAACGCAACTTCTCCTTCTCAAACGGCTGCGAGACTTAGCCGCTCAAAAACGCGTTACGGCCGTTCGTCAATTAAAAATGGACGATTTTATAAAAAAATATATTAAAAAAGGCATTCGACTTTTTTCAGCTGTTTAATATATATATATATATATATATATATATATATATATATATATATATATATATATATATATATATATATATTTTAACACCTGATATATGTATGTACATAAAAACAGTACATACATATATATTAAAATTTGACATGTACTGTACTGTTTTTATCTAAAAGGTTGTTGTTTATGATCTCGTCCCAAATAACCCACGTTTCGATTATCCGAACTTTTGATTATCCGAACTAGTCTCGGTCCCAATTGGTTCGGATAATCGAGGTTCTACTGTATTCACAAAAAATGTGAATATTTACAAGAAATCCTGTGAATTAAAAAAAATTCAAATCAATATCTATGAATGCAAATGTATTCACAAAAAATTGTAAATACAAAAAAATTCACAAAATAAGTTGAAAATTTTTTCGTATTGAAGACAAATTAAAATCAAATTCACAATGATTAGATTAAAATTTACACCAAACGTGAGTTCTTACGTATTTTGAGAGAAAACATTGCGTCGAGGCGAAGAAATTTTTGCAAAAAAGTGAGTTCCAAATATTACATCATAAATATGAAAAAATTCACAAAATGAGTTGTGAATTTCCTCAAGTTGAAGAAAATTAAAATCGAATTCACGACAATTATATTAACATTTACGCCACAAGTGAGTTCTTATGTATTTTGAGAGAAACCATTGTGTTGAGGCAAAGGAATTTACGCACAAAAAGTTTTGTGCAAAAATTTCTTTGCCTCGAGGCAATGTTTTCTCTCAAAATGCTTACGAACTCACTAACGGTGTAAATGTTAATCTAATTATTGTCAATTTGATTTTAATTTGTCTTAAATATGAAAAAATTCACAACTTATTTTGTGAATTTTTTTGTATTTACAATTTTTTATGAATACATTTGCATTCACAGATTTTGATGGGTATTTTTTTTAATTCACAGGATTTTTTGTAAACATTCACAATTATTTCTGTGAATCTATTTGTATGTTCAGAATATTTGTGAATACAATTGTATTTGTATGCATGCATGTGAATACAAAAAGTGAAGTATGAATACATTTGTATTTATATTCACACGAAAATCACGATGTGAATAAATTCATATTCGTATCTATAAATAGAATTACGCCCAAGTCTGTACCTCTTGATGTTTTACTTTTTGATATACCGTCTCCATGTTTCATGAATTGCGCTTTGTTTGTTGCAGCAGGAGAAAACTTTTAATTAAAAAAACTAGCACTTAACAACTATCAATAAAAATATTTTACGAAAATCCAACTTCATTGCGTTATTTTATTTGCGTGTTCAGCGAGTGGAATGCAAATCGATTTGTTCATTGTAAACAAAAACCGGATGCACTTGGATAACGCGTCACATTTACCCTGCTGGAGGCTGCTCAAGAATACACGTCTTTCCTTATATCGTTAAGAAGCTTCGGGTCAAATGATCAAATGTTACCATTTGTTCAAATTTATATAGTGGATTCGTTACATATACTGAATGCACCCTTCAAATTTTAATATTTGATTTTAATAATTTTTAATTGAATTTTTAATTTCATAATTTGATATTAAATTTGAATTCAACAAACAGTTTTTACATAAGAAGATGCCTAGACTCATGCCGATCGGCAGTTTTACACACGGAATAGTGTAAAAAATGTTAAGGATGTTATGAAAAAATGTCAAATCATTCAGTATATTACCAAAATTGTCACCCAAAAATTAAATGATCCGTCTACGGCATTTATTAAATATTGACTTTTATGTAAATGAAAACGTCAGTTTTTCTCCCGGCGACGAAACAGAGAGGTGGAGCGAGCCAACGTTGCATGTGTGCCATTAAGCAATGAGACATGTGTGCCATTAAGCATGAAGGCTTAATGGCACACATGTCTCAATGCCAATGGTCACCATGGCCGGGCCATACTTTCAATAAAGCTCATTTTCAAAGAGAACTCATCTTTTTTTTCTTTCTTTTAGACAATTGACATTTATCGTTCAAAATGAATTCGGTTGAATAAAGGAATGTAAACACCGTGTAAAAATAGTAGACAAAAATCAGTTATTTGTTAAATATTCGGGTTCGTGAAAGAAATACCTTAAAGTGCAAAACCATATATTTTCGAAACGCGTTTTTTCTTTTTTTTTCATTTAACACAGTCAGATTGGTACGGAAAATTTGTATATAAAAAAAACTTTTCTTTTAAACAAGCTTTTATTTAATGTACTAAAAAGTGTAAAATATTTTTTTTTACGCAGTCACCTATATGTGACTATAAATAAAAGTTTGAGGGTCCCTACGTTTCAAATGTTTGATAAATGTAATCAATTCAGTTTCATTAACCATATTTAATTTGGCACAATAGAAATTAGAGAAATTATTATCACACATTTATACTCAGTTTCAGGATTTTTATTCAAGAAATCTTTGGTTGTTTTACAGTAAATTAAAACTAAAGCCGGTCTGACAAAAAAAAGGTTTCGTTGATAATCATCTTATTTTAAATTTACATAATAGCCGATAATCACGTAACACATAAAATATGCAGCTTCAATCACACTTTCATGTTAACATTAAAAAGCGCACAATCATTCACAATCTGGCCTTCCTTGGCCAGATGGCACAATAGTCCTAAGGCCTTTTCATTTTATGAAAAATGCTAAAATTCATGTTTTAATCATTTTTATGTTATGTCAAGCTGGAAAAATGTCAAAAGGTTTCGTTGTCGCTCTCCGTACTGGAAAAGGGTTTCATGCGCAAATGTTGCTCGATTCGAGGCATCGAGCGACATGGAGTATCTGAAGTTTGGCTTTCCATAGTATTTGACACATTGAGCGCACTTGGGACGATAAACTTCAAGGCGTTGAACGACATAACCAAGGAAAGTCTTCGATGCAGGTGTGGCACTCGAAGATTTCTCGGAGATGGCGGACTATCATCGTTCCATGTAGATGTAGATTGTGCAGCCGCAACAATGAAATATGGTGATCACCACAGTATGAAAAGAATGACAAGGCATATGAAAGCGCTGTCAGGCTTGAGTCTGTGAGATCGAGCCAAACATTAGGTGTTGTCCTAGAACACGATTACGCGACAATCACATATTCGCACCAATTTTATTCGTATGAACCCGTGATCAAATATACAGGTGTCGATTGCATCGCATGTATGTTAATTAGGCCGCCTATTCGATACCTGTATGTTTGATCACAGGTTCGTATGAACAAAATTCGCAAGAACTTGGAATGGTCGTGTAATGGCGTTCTATTTTACATGTTCTATTGGACGCCGTAGGGGATCTAGGTTTATATATCGTGTTGCACAAAGCCTTTATTTCTCATGAGAGATTTTTCAGCGATGAATAATATTTCAGGCAAAATAATTGTCAAGCTCTGCGTCAATATAAATTCTACAGAGCCGAATGCATTTTCTACAAAAAAAAACTTCATCGTCTATGACAAGATTCTGTTCAGAAAATTTTGAAGATATGTTCATAAAATGTTAATGGAATGAGGTTATGAACACACAAATTGGTAATGACATATAGAAGCTAGGTTATGCTCTCAGGGCACACAAAAGCTACACATGCACGTCTGTCTGCGAATTTTTTAATGATTTTATATAAGCAAGTGAAAGAAATGAGCACATTCTTGAATTTTTAACTTACTCGGAATCTATTTGCGTATCGTCCTCGCTGTTTCTCCGACGGTTTCCGCGCGAGCGCTACGGCTTAAATAAGCGTGTTAGGATCAAATAAATAATCCACACCTAAATTTGAACGACGTGAACCTTTGTTAAATAAATTTTTGGCTCTAATAAGAGCCGTTTGTTTTCTTTTTTCACATCCACGCTCGACTAACCGTGTTTGGTTACTCGAGCTGTCAAAGCGACTGTATTAGAATACATATATATATATATATATTGCAAGCAGGGTGTAGTTCGAGTCGTGCCGTTCGAGAGAGCCGTGGCGTTGCTGTGCCTGTTGCGCTAAAGTGTTAATGAATTCACAGAACGGCGTATGTGTTATGTTTACGATATGAGCCGACGACTTTATTTCATTCAATGAAAGACAGTGGACGAGTGTGGAAGAATTTTTGGGGTAAAAAGTCACCCTAAAATTCGGCCGTAAATTATGAGATCCCGAGATTGAGTGGACAAATCGAAAAATAGCCCGAACAAAATCGATAGGAAAAAATCACATTACATTGGTAAACTGTCATTAGATTTTCGATTTGTTGCCGCGTTTTCGCGTAATATCGGAACAAAGTTAAAACGTCGTCTGCTAGAGCCCATCTTACTGTATAGAGTCGCGGCGTGTCGTCAGTCGGTCAGTGGCGTCGAGATCGGTGGCATCGATCAGTGGCGTCAAATTTTTTTTTTTGAAGTGAATACTTCTAATACGACTGTTAGGGGTGTGCGGGTAGCAGAATTGGTCGGCTCGGGTCGGGTCGGGTAATTAGACTATGATTCGGATCGGGTACCCGAATTTTTCGGGTAGCCCGAATTTTTCGGGTAGCCCGAATTTTTCGAGTACCCGTAATCGGACGGGAATACTCGTACTTTATTGAGTAACCGAAATCGTCACAACAATACACACACACAACGCGCGCGCGCGCGCGAGCACACAATAACCGCACTCGTCGAAATCGCCAAATCGGAGTCCGTATTGTGTGCCTCGTACATCTCCAAATTAAATTTTACTTGCGAGTGAGACGCATAGTTCTAATTTTTATGTTAAATTAAAACAAAAATTAAAACTATACGTCGATGTATCAAATCAACCAACCAATATATGCTTCAAAGGTATCTCCGGTTTCGCTGCCAATCTCAATCGAGCAACTCGTGGATATACAAATATCTGAACTATAAAAGTAAATCTATCGTCGTCCTCTGCAATTTTCTGATAATAATTCAGGTGTAACCGCTTATATTTCCTTATAATTGCAAATATAAAGTGTTAGAGAAGAGGGTTGAAAATGAAAAATTAGAAGTTCATAAAAAAATACACTTCGAGAGTCACTTACAATACCTACGCAGAAGTTTCACGAAAGCATGGATTACTGTAAAGAAGATGCTAGTTGAATGAATGTAATAATAACAATGACTGAACAATTTTTTGTGTTGATCAAATTCAACTCACCTGTCGAATCAACCGCAACGAAAAAATCCCATACGGGACTCCTTTTCTTTTCCTTCAATATTTTCACAGTCTCCGAGTGGCTACCACCTTCTGTACCGCCACTTTTTTCGGATTCTTCTTCAGTGTCACAGTCAGATTTAATTTCACTAACGATCAATCGACTATCACTCGATTCTGAAGATTTTGCGACTGACATTATTAAATTATTAAGATTAGGTGAAACAAGAAACAATAAAGAGACGTTTACGAGTGCTCGCTTGCTCAGCAACTTAACGATTGGCACACAAATCGAAAAAGCCGAATAGTACGTGCATGAGAACAGCAAAGATTATAAGAGTCGTGCGGCGACGCGTGGAGACAAGACGCGGGAGAGAACTCTCTCCCGGTGGTGAGCGCGAGAAGAAGAGAAGTAGCTGTGGCAGTTTGCTCCCAAGCTCCAAGTGTTTACATTGTATGCAAGCGAAATATGAAACATAAACAAGACAAAGAATGAAAGAATAAAGAATAGAGAAGTGAGACGAAAAAAGATCTTTGCAGCATTATGATTTATTCGATTTATCGCCGTCTTCAAGTTTTCGTTTTCTCCCATTATTCGATCGATCCACCTAGATAAAAAATAAAAATAAATTTAAATAATAGATACGGATCTGTGAGTCGTTTACGAATACCCGAAAACCAATTTCGGGTACCCGATAGTGGCGGGTAATGCAAAAACGAAGCCCGTCGGGTACCCGACCCGACCCGAACATCGGGTACCCGAGTCAATCGGGTACCCGCACACCCCTAGCGACTGTATTAGGCCCCGCCCCCAGCCGCGTTGTAGCACCGGACAAGAGAATGAAGGAATAGAAGAAGAGAGAGAGAGAGAGAGAGAATGATGCATGAGCCGTGTGAGTGCGAGTGAGAGCGAGCGAGTCAATGCAGAGAGGGGGTAGGATCGCGTGCACGCATGCGCGCCGTTCTATTCGTAGCGGTTGCCCGTGTACGTGTGAGTCCACAGCTGGCACAGCTCTGTGTGTGTGTGCGAGTTCGTACTGTGTCGTCGTGCCTCGTGGCAAATTTTGTGCTATCCGTTAAACAGTGCGAATTTTTAAAGTGAATTATATTATTGTTATTTGTTGGTGCTGTTTTTGATAGTTCTTTGCGGTAGTGTATTATTTTAATGCGGGAATAAATGACAATTCCAAAAAATGGATCCCGCAGTGGATAAATCGTCGACAAACCCCCCAGCTAACGAAGGTATGTATTCTTGATATATATTGAGACGTACAGGTCCGTCTCATAAATAAATAACCCCCACCATGGAGTCAGAAGCCATGGTAGGATAAGGGAAGGGGAAATAACGAACTACAGAAACAAAAAATAAACAAAACTCTAAGCGAACAGAAAGACCGTTAACAGTTAATATAAAAACAAGGAACCTAATTTAATTAAAGGAGGTTAATAATAACAAAGAGTAAAGGAAGGGGAAAGGCGAAGACAGAACCACAAGCAAGGAGGAAGACAGAGAGAAGAAAACAAAGGAAACTACACAAAAACAAGAGAGAAGCAAAATTTATTTAAGGAAGCAGAAAAAGTTAACAATAAAGCCAATTAGGGAATTATGGGTAAGAAGCTAGAGAAGGGGTAAGAGAAGACGGCAAAATATGGGTATATAAGGACGAGAATTTTGGAAGGAAGGCACTCCTGCTTTTTCTGGCAAATCGAGAAGGACTGGACACGAATACTAACTCCTGAAAGGGGGTAAAGGAAAGTGACCGTGGAAACCGAAAGAAAGGAAAGAGTGGAGGCACCCGCTCACCTGAGCACTCTCAGATTCCGAGGATTGGACGAGTACATTGGAACGCAAATACTAACTCCTGAAAGGGGGTAAAGGAAAGCGGTACCAAGGGAAAGAAAAAGAAAGGGAATCTGAAAGGAGCCAAAATTATCAAATCAGAGGAAGCGCTAAAAAGAAAAGAAATAATTCATTTATAAAACTTCGCATGATTATTGGTTTAAGGGAGAGGGAGCATGAGAGGGATAGTAGGGAAAACATACAAAAAGATAATTAGTTAGGTAAAAATAGGGAACCTCTCGCGAATACCGACCCGCGGATCAAGAAAAACGAAGTAGACTAAAAGGAATTATTATATAATTAATTAGTGGTGAAAGGGAGCGATTTATTAAAAGTTTAATCGACAAATAGTATCAGGAGAAGATAAAGGGACAGGAGGTAACAGGAGGTGCGAAATCATACACACACACCCACACACACACACACACACCTGAACACACCGATATTACAATTATTATAAACCAATTATAAAAGGCAAGAAATACACCAAAAAAAACGGACTCGGGCGAGCGACGTCAGAAGGCACGCGTACGCCGAACTGTAAACAAAGCGCGGGTAGCGACCGTGACGAGTCAGCGCGCCGCGATCTACCGCGTCACGATCCATCGCGCCTCGAGCGTCGGTAAGGAAGGGGTTACGGTTACCGACGCATGGTAATAGATACCGGCCGCGCTCGAAAACGTTACCACTCGGGTAACTCCGCAAATCTTTACCGACCGACGCTTTAGTTAAGGGACGAATTACACGAAAAAAATACAAACAACACATTACACTCATACACGGCGCTGAATAATATTGTATCGCATCTACAAAATTGAATAAACCATTTTTTATTGTAAATTACCACCAAAATACCTGAGTCTCAATTAATTTATTCCCTGATCGAGTCTCGAACAAACAAATATATTGTGACGATATTCCGACCCGTTACAATATTTGAACGTTTTAAATAACGTTTTAAGAAACAAAAATATTCGAGCCGTTCGAAGCGAGGTTATGTACGAGTAGCATGGCTCGTACATAACCTCGCATGATACACGTGCCCCGGAATGCCTCTCTATATGCATTCAGTTTCAGCCTCTCTGTTGTGTCTCCAGACACACACAGATATATAAAATTTCGCAAATTAATACTCAAAAATGAATAAAAATTGAATAAAAATTGAAAAAATAATATACATAAAATAATAAAATATTTAAACAATATTCAAGGGGTTCGAGGCGAGGTTACGTACGAGTCAGCATGGCTCGTAAATAACTTGCACAATACAAAAACTTTTATATAATCTCCGCTGCCCCTTTACAAGTTTCTATTGCTGACTCCACTGACTCTCTATTCCTTCTCCGCTACGTTCACTGACTCTATATTGCTGACTCCGCTGATTCCACTGACTCTCTATTCCTTCTCCGCTGAGTTCGCTGACTCTATATTGCTGACTCCGATGACTCCACTTACTCTCTATTCCTTCTCCGCTGAGTTCACTGACTCTATATTGCTGACTCCGCTGACTCCACTGACTCTCTATTCCTTCTCTGCTGAGTTCGCTGACTCTATATTGCTGACTCCGCTGACTCCACTAACTCTCTATTCCTTCTCCGCTGAGTTCACTGACTCTAGATTGCTGACTCCGCTGACTCTCTATTGCTTTTCCGCTAACTCTCTGCTGGCTCTCTGCAAGCCTTTCCTCAGCCTCTCCGTTGTGTCTCCAGAGGCACACACAGAGATGGCAAAAATTTAAAATAAAAAATAATTTTTTTTTTTCAGTTCCATCTCAATCGGGGTCAACACACCGAAGACTAAAGGATGACAACACCATTGCCGAAATATTTCATTTCATACATATTTCATTTCATATTGATAAATAAAATAAAAAAAAGTCAAATATAAACATTCAGGCTACTTTTGATTTCCTTACCAATTCATAATTCGATCACTTACTTTTCCTCACCTCTCCTCTCCTCCCCTTCTCTCTCTCTCTCTCTCTCTCTCTCTCTCTCTCTCTCTGCATACGTATTCACTTCTTTTGCGTGTCGAACCCACACGCACCCTTTTTATTACTTGGCGTCAAGACGCTGCCGCGTCTCTTGATACCCTGAACTAAAAAAAACGCAAAAACCTTTGGTGCCTCTGCATTTGTTGTAATGTTATAACATGATAAAC
Source organism: Ophion obscuratus (assembly GCA_964007375.1). NCBI lineage: Eukaryota > Metazoa > Arthropoda > Insecta > Hymenoptera > Ichneumonidae > Ophion > Ophion obscuratus. The sequence continues at coordinate 52,739,779 of OZ023313.1, forward strand.
AAAAAAGTGTAAAAATGGGCATTTTACACACTTTTAAACAATCAGTTTTCCAATGTTGAAAACGGCTTCGGAAAAATACGAAAAATAAACAGTTTTGTAGGGGGAAATCCAAGCTTTCCAACGATGCCGGTTTGGATGCTGTGCGATGATTTGGACCAGACTTATGACCGGTCAAAGTTGGAAAATGCATTTTTTCGTGAAGCTGCGATAACTTAACTAAAAAAAATCGCACAGAAATTGAAAAAAAAACCAAATTATTGGGAAAGATACAAGCTTTCGAATGGTCGAAACAGATTTTCGAAAAAAAAAAAATTCTGTTCCCCGTGTACCTTGTCAAACTCGAGCAAATTTTTTAATTTTATGTTTTGCTTTGTTTAACAACGAATTTCTTTATTTAAACGAAACGAACAAAATTATTTATAATCAGATTATCAAAGTCGAAGGTTTACACTACAAAATGCTTTTTTTTTTCATTTTTTCTCCGACCATTTTTCACCGAGTTACAGCGGTTTGAAAAAGGGCTATTTTTCGTCCAAAAATAGTGATCCCTTAATTGTTGCGCTTTGTGTATATTAAAAAAAATACTCACACGAAAATCTATAGAAAACACACATTTTCTTGTAAGATGATAATCAAATTCATACGTATCGCGTAAGAGTAGGATAACTATACGTGACGCCACCATATTACACACCAATCTTCGAATAAGTTTAAGTCGCAATGTAATTCGATCAATAGCGATGCCAATTCCTGCTGTCGTGCCAGTATTTTTTTTTCTTTCCGATCACAGCTCCCGATAAATCTGATCGAGCGAGACGCTCGATCCAAAAGGGGGGAGGTGTCACGTCCTTGCGTAATTGCATCCCCGCGAAATAGTTTGCGACACGTTTCAGAGAAACTCTGCTAAAGATGGAAAGAGAGATCTCGATACATATTCCTAAGCCAAACCAGACTACACACTCCATATTTCCCCTTACATAAAAAAATATTGAAACAGAGAGTTCAAGATTCTAAGACTGGCCAACACATTGCGACCATACACAAAGAGAGTATCGCATAACCCAGCCGAAGATCTTGGTCGTAAAAATTTGAAACTACGTGACTTCACGGCACAAGACCAGAACGAACGTATCGGCCTAATCCTCTGCATGCACAAAAAAATATATTCTTCCAAAAGAAGGGGCTCCGACCCTTGCAGTAATAAAATTAGATGACCTAAGCCACGCGCTTTCCCAGGCTGGCCAACTAGCTCCTTCTCTCTCGCGTGACGCATTCCGTCACGAACAAGGCCCTATTTGTCTCCTCTCGGTTTCCCTATATACTCGATAAGAAAAGCTGCGCCGTGTTCTCGGAAATGCAGCGCTGATCTCGATTATATGCGCCCTTACACTCTTACCTTACCTTACCCAATAATACACCGACAAATCGTTTTCGCTTCCTTCTTCCGGCCAACCACACGAATCAGGTCATGTTTAATGTCCGGACCACCAATCAAAAAAAAGTACGTCACCTAAGTTTCAATCTCCCAAAGATTTCTTCCTCCAAAACTTTATCCCACCCTGATTTCTGGTACTCCGAAAGTGTTCTCCTCGCATCAGCCTCCGATTACAATCCAACGAGCTCAGACCTAGAGTTCTCTTACCGATATCCATCGCAAAAAACCTTTGTTCTTTTTTGTATCGCGAACGTCGCCATACGATTTAAGCTTCGAACATCTTGTACTTCGAAACCTCCGTCACGTTACGCGAAAATCATAAAAACTTTGACGTTGTATTCCGCGCATTACTGTATTATCAATTTCGTTCTCGATCCGTGAACTCACAAATATTAGAATCTGTGTCGTCGAACATCTGTATCTGTCTCACTCACACACTCACACACCATCTGCGAGCACTTCTGGCCCTCCGGCGCAGGGCCCTTAGTTTTACGACCGCTACCTGACACCCAAGCGACTAGGTCATCACCGAGGCGCACCAATGTAAGCGAAAATACTCTTATATTTGTTTCCGATTTGTATCTCAAAGAAATAATAGAATTAACCCATACGGTTAATTCTAATAAATTACGAGTCAATCGAACACAAGTGTCACAACCATTATTTTAATAATTGGATCATCCACGGAATCCCTTAAAAATCCCCCTTCTACCAGCACGTCCCCTTTTTAACCTTCATCCCGTGCTATTGCGCTAGGCGTAGGCAAGAAAGAGGAGTACCACACATATATATAGATGCCCGTGTCCGCCTTCTTCCATACGATTTTTATTCCTAATGTAAAACAATTGACATTAAAACAATGTCAATTTTTTTAAAAGCGTTGCTTTACCGGCTGGTCCTTTCGATTGATATATCGTCTAAAGTTTATGCCATACTTCGCTCGACGTATCACAGCTTTTTACCTGCCTTAGTTCACATGGGCTAATCGATAATATTATATCCGACTTTGCATTTTTATCGTCATCTTCCCATTTTTTTACTGCACGAATAGATGCTGCATCGCCTGTGATTGCTTCCGGTTTCTTGCTCTCTCCGAGGACGAATGCACACGCATCATTCTTTATTCAAAGAGCTTCCATTTGTATCTTCCATGTATCGTAATTGCTTTTATTTAGCAGTTCAATTCTTGCGGTTGCCGACGAGGTCATTTTATTTTTGTTTTTGTTTTTATTTTCAAATGTTACGTCGCTTTTTGGGGTTAGCTGGGCCCATAACCTGTTGGGATTTGATGAGTGGACGGGAAGTAATAAGAACTGAAGAGCTGCGAATACAAATCGAGATACAAATGATTGGATACGGTAACGATAAAATCACAACGGAGATTCTTTCTCGACTGACGATTATCTCTTGGTATAAACAACACCATAGCAACATAACAAAATACAGTCCGAGCGTCGCTTAATAGGCCAAGATTGCCAACAGCAACCGATTTGAAAAAAACTGAAAGCTATAAAATCACAACGGAGATTCTTTCTCGACTGACGATTATCTCTTGGTATAAACAACACCATAGCAACATAACAAAATACAGTCCGAGCGTCGCTTAATAGGCCAAGATTGCCAACAGCAACCGTTTTGAAAAAAACTGAAAGCTATAAAAATTTAAAAAAATGATGTATTATTAATATTTATATCATTGTTCATTATATACAAGAAAGTTAGGTCAGTCCAATCATTGAAAAATTTAAAAACTAATTTGCTCTATAGCTCTACGCATTTGCATTCGATTTGTCGATACACATCTACGCAATGATTACTGTAGATAAGTGTTTATATGTATTTTTTATTTATCTGCACCGACATAAAAAATTCTGTTTATAATACAGAACAGGATCTCTATTTTCTTTTGATGTATTTTTTTGTACTTCACATTCCCTGAGATTGTTATACCGAATAAAAATCATTACGATTAATCCTCAGCAACTGGTTAATTGGGTACGCGCCAAACGGAACCAAATCCTTCCACGCAAAAATCTAAAATCCCTACTGTTAAAGGCGAGACGTTGAAGACGCCTTTAATGGAATGTTCCCGCGCGTCGATGGTAGAAGTGACATAGATGGCGTGTTCGGCGCCTGCCACGTCGGCAGTGAGGAGGTGGCGTGACCATGCGGTCTCGCCGGAAGGGAAGGGAGGAAGACAAAGGAGGAGGGAGAGAGAGAGAGAGAGTACGTTGGCGCGGTGTTCTCGGGTAGCGTGAGTGCAAGGCGCGGAGAAGGTCGTCATATTGAAAAGAAAAGACGCGAGCACGTGTGAGCATTTTCGAGCCGGAAAAGACAGCGAGAGTGTCGAGAGTCGCATGAGTGCGACTCGTGCGAGGAATTGTACGCGTTTATTAATATTTACTGTTATTTATTTATGCCTTTAGGCTTTACTTTATAATGCCGCTCTTCGGCACACTTAAGGAACTGTTTAGCTATATATAATTCATCTACTGGCAAGTAGCCGCCATTTTGTGTGCTTCGACCTGGTTCGTCTCTTCCTTTCCCTCCGTGAAATGAGCGACTCGGGAAAACGCGACAATCCGGACTAGAAAATACGAACAAATAATACTACAAACCCTTCATGATGTTCCTTCATGACGACTCGATGAAGTCCTGCTTGCTGACTTCCGTCTTGTTGTTCGAAAAGAACAACGCCTCCCCCTCGGTGACTTCGCTGTTGCGAATCGTACGGAAAGTCGCTCTCTTGTTGAGCTCGTTGACAGTGAGAACGCCGTCGGTGTTTGAATCCATCAGCTTCAACAAATCCACCGGCTCAATGGTGACAGGTTGTTTGAGTTGCGTCAAGAGTAAAGCAATCCACGAGCATGAAGGAACATTAGAAATAATGATCAAATTTCTGAGGAATATTCACAAACGCACTGACTTGCGCACTGACAACTGAGCAGTTTTACCGAAGACGGTGCATCGAGGACCGAATGGCTATGGACATCATTGTCGACAGGCTTCTCTGAGGAACTGGAAACAGCAGAGCGACAAGTGTGGGGAAATGCGGGAGACAGGATCACCGATGCCTGCAAGAGCACATTGAGCAGGAAGGCACGTTGAGAATAAAGACTACTTGCATTTTTGGGCGAAGCGTAAAAACTTGAATCGCACCCAAAAACTGAAACGTCGGATTCGAACAATTTTTTGTCGGTCCGCTTCTCTGTGCCGACCTTCTTGCTCTCCGAGCACTCACACGTTTTGGCTAAAACCAACTAACAATCCTTTTTCTGAATTGTCAAAATGCGTGTATAAATACCTGAGGGTACAAATATTTGTTTTTTACGAAGGATCAAATATTTTAACATTAGGAGCCTTCGTTGAATCGATTTTTTGCAAGGGAACGAATATTCTGACATACAAGGAGCCCACGTAAAATTCATTATTGGCCCTAAAAAGGACTGTTTATTTTTTTTTGTATAGAGGCCGTTTAATTTTTGTATGCACTTATACTTTACTATTCCACTGTAACGCTCTAACCCTACGCAGAAGTTAGAGCCGGCAAAAGCTGTACACTTGAAGAGCCCGACTGTTTTGACACTAGCGCGCCACGTTTGTTTCCGGTGGCGAGTCGGGAAACGTCGCGCTCCATAGCGTACGCGTACACGTACGCAGAGTGTGGAAGAGCAATTTCTGTGGCAAAAATGGGTCGAATATTATGAGATTTCAAAATTGAGTAGACGGATCGAAAAATGACCTAAACAAAATCCATAGGAAAAAATCACATTACATCGGTAAAATGGCATTAGATTTTTTATTCGTGGCCGCGTTTTCGTGTAATTTTGAATCTATGTTAAAAAGTCGTCTGCTAAAGCTCATCTTACTGTATAAATACCCACAGCCTGTTCGTCGTCCGTGACGGTGGTGCTCATCTTTTTTTTATATGGTTGTGGTACTTACATTTTCTTTTTATTACTCGGGGTCGAGACGATGCCGCGTCTATTGATACTCCGCGCTCTTCAACGTTCTCGCATCAGTTTCACTGTTCCGCTGCTCGAAAAATTGCGAGAAACATACTTTATTATCTTTCATTTTGATCCTCGTTTCAATCACATCTTACTCGGTAGACTCAAAAAATGATGATCAAGATATCCCAAGGAGATTTGATTACGCGTGGTAAATTTTGAAAATGTGATATTCCCGATTTTTACATATACTAAACTCATTACGTTCTAGACAAACTGCGCTTAATTCTAGAATTACATATATGAGGAATTAAAGATTGATTTGTTATGTTAAAGTTTATTCCAATCATTCAACTCATTAACTAATCGTCTCATTACGTAAAGACACACTAAATAAATAAACTAATATATCAATGGTATTCTGGATAATTTTTTTTTGCATATTCATTAAATTTCATCGAGCTACGAAAAACCTCGGAGAAAAAGTGGTGAAAAATAACCAAGACCTTTGCTCTGAAAAATTAATTAAACGAGCGGATCATATGATAATTAATTATTAGGTGGACGGTTAGAATGGTGACTTAAATTGTTTTCCGAAATTCATCAAATACGAAAATGGCTCCCGATCCTCTTTTTTTGCAGGGAGATTCGTTATACGCAACAAGTAAACGAGCCGGCAATACGCGTGGGGTTGTTTGAGCCGACAGAGATAAAGTTGTTAGAAATTGAACGGTTCCTCGAGTGCTCGGTATAAATCATAGGTCGAGTAGGGCAGAGCCGAGACACCTGATTATGATTTTATTCTCAGCAGTATAGTTCCGAATTAATGAAGTGATTAGTAATGATATTTTTTTAAATATATAGGTTGTTTATTTGCGTATGTAACACTATAAAAACTGCAGTAAAAACGTTGCTTACTAGACTTAATTTACATCAATATCATAAAAGTCAAATGTCTCAGTTGACCCCACCTAGTCATAAAATATCTATATCAATATCATAAAAGTCAGATGTCTCAGTTGACCCCACTAGGTGGGGTCGATTGAGACATGTTTCTGAGATATGTTAACGTGGAAAAAAAAAACGGCTAAAATCCAAGATTCAAGAAAAAGCCGTTTTTTCCCCGTTATCATAGTTCGAAAACTTGAAGTTACTGAAAAAAATTTCTGGACATAAAAGTTGTAGTTTCATTTTAGCTTTCGAGCGGAATATTTTTAATAATTTTTACGTTCCGGTAACGCTGATTTTTTACCAATAAAGGGGGAAATTATTTTTTTATTAAAAAAAGAGCGGTTTTTTGGCTGAAAAAATTACAAAGTCTTCCAGGATATCTGATAATATCGCAAAAAATAGCCAGAGTGACAAGGAGCGAGGTTCGGGTATAAAAAATTAATTTGTGTGGTTTAATTTTTTTACCCTAGAACCTCGATCCGTGCTACTCTGGCGACTTTTTGCGATATCGTCAGACAGCCTGAAAGAATCTGCAATTTTTTCAGCAAAAAAATGGCCGTTTTTGAATAAAAAAATGTTTTCCCCCGTTTTTGGTAAAAAATCAGCGTTACCGGAACGTGAATATTATTTTGTCATCCGCTCGAAAGCTAACACAGAACTACAATTTTCTAAAATGTTGAATTAAAAAATCTGAAAAAATCACATAGAATGCCTTTTAGTAGTACTCTGATATAACCAATTATGGGGCAGATTTGAGATGGCCGAAAAAAGTGGCTGAATTGATGGGGAATCCCTCATGCGGGTCGCCATTTTGCGAGTTTCTAGTCACTGTTCGTGATAACACCGGAGTAGACGTGCGAAAGGAGTCGTTAGTCCTGTTAACTGGGATGCAAATAAAATCGATCTCGACGAAACGAGCAAGGAATGCACAAATGAAAAAAAATGCATGCACTCCGAGCTTTCGATTAGTTTTCAATTATCTCACTTATGTACTGTATATTGTTTCGTACACTGGATATCATTCTCGTCATTAGTTTTCTTTTCGTCACAAACAAATTACAAGTGTTTCTTTTTTTCTGAACCAGCAGTTGTTTACGAGAAATCTTTTAATCTGTAAAACAGCTGCAGTTGTCTTGCACTCATGGTGACTCAACCAGTGTACGAAAAGTCCCATGGAATCGCAACACGTGGTTCTTTCTCGTGTTCGATATTATTTGCAACTGTTGCGTTTTCATTTGGAAACACATGAGGACGCGCGAATGCGTACGTTGATAGCGAATGGTTTAAGCGTTTCAACATTTAGAATTTTCGTAAAAAGATACCTGGAAGAGATTAGTTGGTCACTATTGTACAATTCTAATGCTTAAATATTAGCAGCATTCTATATACTCGATTGGAAAACGTCTCATCACCGCCTAGCTCGTAAAGTTATCTTTCGAATCGCCATTAAATAGCCGTTTTTGCCATCGACTACCCAGGCTTGTGACGTTTTGGTCGTCTAGTGACTGAATACGAAAGATTAGATGGTGACTAGACGGGAAAAAATATTTCACGGCTGTCTAATATTTCTGACCAGGCCATGACCTAGTTTTTTTTTCAGCTAGTGACTGGAAACGAAAAATGAGGTGACGGCTAAATTTAAAAAATCTTGCGGATATATATGTAATTTTTAGTGTTTTTTGAACATACTTTACATAATTGCAGCCTTTTACGATATTCTTCGTTATTCATTTATCATAATTATGATATTTGAGCTGTGAAGATATTCATGATTAAATTTTAAATTATATCGGGCATAAGCTCACACATAACGTGGCTTCGATCCCGGGACCTCTGGGTGATGAGTTTTGACGTTGTCCACTGGGCCAGTTGTACTTGTCTGATTTCTGAATTGTCGTATTGTCTGATTTCGGAATTGTCGTATTGTCTTCATATGTTACAATACACAAAGCTGGATTATAGAAAAACAGGCGGATTAACAAACGCAAAGTCCGGCACACGCGTAACGAGTTTATCGTTACGCGTGTTTGGCTTAAGTTTGGACTTGCTCAAGTATACATCTAAAGTGTTTTGCGGAAATTTTTCCAACACACGTATCTGCAAACTTGCGCAAGCCTAGATTTGTAGAAATATATCGTTACGTGGCGGCAGGCTTTAATGTTTTTCGCATTGAGAGCGATAATCGCATAGAATTACGTAACCTCAAATTTGATTTGTCCAATTATTTATTCTGGCCGCAGTCGGCGAGTGGTGGCTACGTCATCGCGAAATACCGACTTGAGGATTTGTTGAGCATTGAAAATGCTTTTAAAACTATATGTTTGTTGAGGTAGGTTGGGTATGTGGTCTGAGGAGCTGGATGTCACACGAAATAAATGCTACCCCTACTCCACTGCCGCTATGTTGTATTAGAGTGGGGGGAGTTGCGATATTAAAGTCTGTGATCGGTTGAAAAATGCCCTCTCCGCAGCCAATTCTAATCTTGTTATTGAGTTTAAAATAATATCAAAACTTATATTACAAATATATTTTAAAAAACCCCAAACACAAATAAAACAAAACAATATATTACAAAACAAACAAACAAACGCACTCATATATCGCAATATATCAATATTTTGTTGAAAAATAATAAAGACCGACTCCTATTATTTACATGTACCTGTTTTTTTATTACCCGAAAAGTCGGATTACATTTTCAATGCCATGAAATAGTTGCACATTGTGTAATACCTGTAGGCTTTTTCATTTGCAACGCCATCCGTAACTCAACTTGCTCATGCAGCCAAGAGTCAATAGCTCGATGGAATCACATGTAGTCACATAACCGCACTTTGTCATGTATAACCAAGATCGGTTGTGCAATTACCAACTCAAGTTGCGCAGCCAGCCATGAGTCATTCGCTCCATGGAACCACACGTAGTCGCATAACCGCATTTTGTCATGTGTGACCAAGATCGCCTGGGCCAAGTGACCAAGTCAGCCAAATCGGCCAAGTGACTAGTCGGGGGGTGCAGCGCCGCAGTTAGCAGTTGGCTAGTTCATGGCGAGATACCCACTTGAGATTTTTTTCATTTGCAACATCATCCGAAGCTCAAGTGGGTTAGCCAGCCATGAGACATTCACCAGCTGAAAGTATAC